>LR749490.1:4574882-4602841 GCA_902729485.2 Mus minutoides
TTACAAATGCCTCTTTGCAGAAATAGAAAAGTAATCCTAAAATTAATATGGAAGCATGTGCGTACATACACACACACACACACACACACACACACACACACACACACACACACACCAAAAAAACCAAAAAACCAAAAACAAAAACCAAAAAATCAAACCAACAACAACAACAAAAAACTGAACAGCCAAAGCAGTATTGAGCAATAATAATGATACTGGAGGACCGAGATATGGCTTACCAGTTAAGAGCACTTGTAGAGATCCCAAGTCCAGGTCTTAGCATCCACTTGGTGGCTTCTAGCCAACTGTAACACCATTACGAGAGAATGTGACACCTTTTTCAGCCTCTAGGTGTACCAGGCACATATACATACACATACATGAATGCAAGTAATCTTTTAAAAGGGATGCCGTTTGAGATATTCTCATGTCTGGTTTTAAGTTATACTACAGAGGTGTAGTGATAAGTACAGCATAATATTGGCACAAAAAACCTAGATACACAGATCCATGAAATAGAATTGAGGACTCATGTATAAGCCAATAAAACTGCAACCACCTGTTCTATTTGTTTTGTTTACAAAAATGCCCAAAATGCACATTTGAGAAAAGAGAATCTTGAATACATGGTTGTGGATTTAGGGATTAGGTTGGGGTAAGAGATATAGTTAGGAGTTTGGGTTAGGGTTATTGCACTAAAGATTAGGACTAGGGTTATGCTTATAGTTCATATTAGGTGTAGTTGTTATGCTCAGTGTTACTCTGTCTTAGGGTTTCATGCTGTGAAGAGACACCATGACAATGACAACTCTTATAAAGGAAAACATTTTGTAACAAGGAACCAAACTGAAGCCATTTTGCATATAACCTCCATTTTCAATAGGGATCAGAGGTGGACAGGAGATGTCTTGCCCTCTCACTGGTTTCCACTGGGGGACACCTGGTATATCCAATGTGTCTATAGTTTTGTTTAGTTTGATTTTTAATCTGTGATTCATATTTGGAGAAATGGGCCAAAGATCATCTGTTGGCCATTCACTCTTTGACTTAGTCTTAACACATCTCAAGGATGTTCAGGAAAAAAAATGAATTGGGACAACAAAAATCTGATAAATTGGCACTGCCTTTGGAGCCCTGCACCTGCAGCTAGGAGCCCATCACTGCTAGTGAATCCCTGCCTCCTGACTGACCTGTACAAGCTACTCTTAAAGGAGCTCCTCAGCTTTCTCCTGTAAGGAAGCTGGTGGCTACTCGTGTAACAAAATTGCTGTGACCTTGAGAATTTAATTCAGCAGGTAAAAAGGTGCTGCTCCCTTGGAATTACAGGTGGAGGAAGTAAGGAAAATTTTGTCTGTTTTAAAAATATAAATTTACGTGGCACCACATGTTTGTTTCTGTCTGGTCTTAAATGTGTGAGTTTCTAATGTTCTGTATGTTTTGGTTATAGACTCTTGGCTTGTGATTATGGTTGTAATTGGCTCCCATAAGTTTACAAATCTATCACCTATAACAAAAATAACTCAAGGTTAGAGCCATTCTAGATAGCAGCACATGTCAAGAGTCAATCAAGGAAACAGTTCTACAAAGTTACTTTTACATTGGGATAAGATTTGTGTATAATTTCTGTCCTCTCTTGAAAACCAAATGAGAAGAAGAAGGAGAAGGAGGGAGAAGAAGAAAAAGAAAGAAAAGGAAAGGAAGGAAGGAAGGAAAATGAGGAAGACAAAGAAGAAGGAAAAGAGGAGGAAGAGGAGCAGGAGGAGGAGGAGGAGGAGGAATTAAAGCTACACCTCCATGCAACCATATGGAAGAACTGTATGTTCCAGATTGGATTCTTTCAAAGATTTTAAAATTCTGATTCAAAGAACCTTCTAAACCCTGTTATATGGCCTCTGATTTAGTATTCCGTCTTTCAAACATTTCTTTCTCTAAGTCTGCTTTATTCTGATCTTTCTTAAAGAGAATATATACAACTACAATCATCATTTGCATTCTGATAGCCTGAGCAAAATTATACAGGGTTCAAGTGCCCTCTTTGTGCCTTTGTGTTTTTCTCCCTTTTTTAAACATAGAAAATTTTTTCTTTTAATCTCTCTCTCTTTAAGGACTTCACTTTCTTATTTTCAAAATAATATTTCTTTCTACATTTTTTTTTATACTCTGCCACTCCAGAAAAATCTGCAGACTCCTTGGGCTGGCATGTGTCTATGGCAGCTAATTCTGCCTCATTAGTGCAGTCTAGCACGATGCCCTTGCCTGTTCTGGGCTGGAGCTGCTCCTCATAGGGCCTTGCATTCTCAACTCAGTTAAGCTTGATTTGAATAACATACAAAGATAAGTGGTGGAGGGTGTAAGAAGGAATTAAACTGAAGCCTTTTGAATGAAACTTTCATTTAAAATTGAGGTCAAATAAAGTTTAAACTCCCAAGACCTCCCTGGGTAACTGACATCCTGCTTGGCAGAAAGAGACATGAATGAATGACAGGCAAGTTCACCTGCCGCAGTTGTATAATCCAATGAATGGGAAGAGGATAAGTGCATCACAAAGACACATTCCTAAGGAAGTCTCCTATTCCTGCATCCTGATTGTTGGGATAACTTGCTACAGATGTGTGCCATTCTGAAGCTTAAGAACTCTGCAGCATTCTGGCTCAGGGTCGCACTTCAGCTCCCAAGTCTGTGTCCCTGATCGATCAGTATCGCCCTGAGTACAATAAAATTTTCTCATCTGCTTAAATACTAAGATGAACTTTTGAAGATGCAGTCAGCTCCCGGGTTTGTGCTGTTGTCCCTGACTGGTCAGTTTTTGCTGCCTAATTAAACTAAAGAGCTTATTTTGCTGGACTCTTGTTTGTATCTGCTTGGGTCGTTTTGGATTTTTGGACTCTTAACAATTTAATTGAGGGTGACTTACAGTTTTAGAGGTTTAGTCCATTCTTATTGTGGAAGGAAGCATGGCAGCATGCAGCCAGAGATGGTGCTGGATGAGCCAAGAGTTCTACATTTTGATCTGCAGGCAGCAAGAGACTGTGTTATACTGGGAATAGCCTGAGTGTAGGAGACTTCAAAGCCCACCTCCACATTGACACACTTCCTCCAACAAGACCACACCTACTTCAACAATGCTATGTCTCCTAATAGTGCCACTCTTTATGGGCCAAGCATTCAAACACATGGGTCTATGGGGCCATACCTACTTAAACCACCACATACTCCATTGGATAAAACTGATGTTTCCTTTTCCCAGCAGCTATAGGTTGCAAAATTTTCTTGGTTAGGCATGGACTTTGTGACCACTTCTCTGTGATAAATAAATAGATTTTGTTAGGACCTAGGTAAAATATTAAGGCCTACATAAAAAATTAAAACCTAGGTAAAAATGTTAAGGTCTAGGTAACAGCTACTTGGCTGGTCTGCCATTATAAGGAAAGTTTCTCATATGTTTTTGCTGTTACTAGGAAATGTTCTAATGCCAAGATTAATTATTTGTGCCCTTGGAAACCAGTCACCGTAGAAGTCAGTAGAACTGTTTTGTATAGTTACCCACAATAAGTTTGGACATGAAGCAATTACCCAACAGCACTTCCTGCACTTTTGTATAAGTTTTTATGGTATAAGCTTCCCCACCGTAAGAGAGACACCTGCACCAATATAAGAAACTATAAACTTCCATTTTAAGTACTGGTTGAGTAAGTTTAAGTTCCCAAGACCTCCCTGGGAACTGACATCCTAGTTGGCAGAAAGAGACATGTGCATGGGTAACTGACATCCTGGTTGGCAAGTTAAGACAAGTCCTATCCTGGTAGACAAGTTAGGACATGAATATTAGGCAAGGCAAGTCCCCTGCCACAGTCCCAACCAATGGGAGCAGGATAAGTATACAACAAAGACATATTCCTAAGGAAATGCCCCTATTCCTAAATCCGGATTGGTTGAATAACTTGGCACAGGTATTTGTGGATTTTGAGCTTAAAAATCCTGTAGGATTTTAACTCAGGGTCATGGTTCAGTTCCCAAATTTGGACCATGGCCCTGGTCAATCAGGTTTTAATTTTAAGGTTGGGGGTAAAGTTACATGTATATAGAGTAGAATAGTAAAAATTCATACCAATATTAAGACTAGGGTTAGGGTTACCATTAGGGATAAGGTTATGTAAGGCTTAATATAGGGTTGGGTTAGTACTTAGTTTAGGGTTAGAATTAGGAATTGAGTTAGATATAGGTTTAGGGTTTTGGTTAGGGTTAAAGTCATAAGTAGGGTTTGATTTTTGGATTAATTTTGTTTAGAATTATGGCTAGTGTTGATGTTAGTTCTATGATCGCCAATTAGTTTTAATTGTAGTGATGTACTAATGATAATGTTTGGTTTAGAAGTAGAATTAATGTTAAGGTTAGGGCTACGCTATTGTTATGATTATGGATTGGATTCATTTTAATGTTAGGGTTAAAGTAAGGATAAGAGTGTTAATAGGGTTAGGAGTTGGGTAAGTGTTACTGTTCAGTTTAGATTGCTGTTAGAATGTATATTAGAAATAACCTTAGGTTTAAATTTTGGGTTATATTAAGGGTTGGTAATAGAATACCACTACAGTTTGAGCTAGGTTTACAATTAGTGTTTAGGATATGGGCTAAGCTTAGGAATAAAGTTAGATTTAGGGTTCAAGCTAGGGACTTTTCTGGGTAGGGTCTATAAAAAGTTTATGTTGAAGCTGGATGAGGTGGCACCCTTTAATTATAGCACTTGGGAAGCTGAGAGAGGCAGGTCTCAAGCTTGGGAGTTCAAGGCTAACTTGATCTCCAAAGAAAATTCCAGATCAGCCAGAGACCTTGTCTCAAACAAACAAACAAACAAACAAGAAAGAAAGAAAGAAAGAAAGAAAGAAAGAAAAGAAAAACAAGCAAACAAATAAAACCTACAAACAAACCCCACCATGTTGAGCATTAGAATCAAAGCTACAATTAGGCCCATACATGGTTTGATTTTTAGTATAGCTGTGTTAATCTTATGGTTTGTAGATAAGGTTATTGCTTAGTTTTGGTATATGATCCAAGACTGGTTAGTTTTATTGTTAGGGCTATGCTAGGTTAGTAATTAGTTTTAGTGTTTGGTTAGGAGTTAGGAGTAGAGTTACTGTTAAGGATAGATTTAGGCTATGATTAGGGTTAGGCTTGTTTTGTTTTGTTTTGTTTTAAACAGAACAATAAACACCTTTATTACATGATCTGCAAATGATGGCTTACTGGGCTCTGATCTTCCTCAGACAGAACTCCTTGCACCTAGCACATAGCTCTCTGCTCTGCCACACTGGCCTCTGTCTTTAGACAATGCAGGCAGGAAGCTCACTGCACTGGATCTACTCATCCTGAGACAGATAATTTTATTGTTTTGCTTCCTATCATCATATTTATTTTGAATTTTCTTTGATTTTTTTTTGTGTAAACTCTTTTCTTTCTCAGAAATCATATTGGCCCCCCTTCCTGTGACCCAGGGGCAGTGTGTAGTAGGACTCATACCACTGTCAGCATGACAGTAAGCACAAGACAGTTCTTTACCAGGGTCTTGGTGCAGACCAGTTCAGTACTGGATGCACTGTAGACAGCATCAATGATCCTTGTTTTGCAAGTAAAACACTCAGAGCTCCAGGAAAGGTTCCCCACACTCACTCTCAGGGCACAGCACTCCTGACTGCCTCCTTAAACTTGGACTGTGTGTATACATAAAAGGTCAATCGTAGTGTTGAAAGTAGGACATCCCAGCTCATACTTCTGTTTCTTTTGGTAGGGCAGTCCTGACTCAGTGCTGATTGGAAAACACTAGGGTCTACTTAGTGTTAGTTTTGTGTTAGAGTAAGATTTAGGGGTAGAAATAGGTGTAGTGTTCAAGTTAAGAATGAGATGAGCTTTAGAATTGGGGATGGTGGTATTAATGGGGATCAGATTATTGTTGGCAAGAATAGTAGAACTTAATTGGTCATCAGAGTTATGATTTGGGCTAGAGTACTGTTAGTGTTAGAATTAGTTTTAAGACTAAATTTGGTGATATGTTTAGGTTAAGATTTGAGTGAGTAGTTTTAAGGTGAGAATGATTGATAGGCTAGACATAGTTTTATTGTAAGGGTCATGGTTAGAGTCAGTTTTTTTTTTTTTTTTTTTTTTTTTTTTTTTTTTTTTTTTTTTTTTTTTTTTTTTTTTTTTTTTTTTTTTTTTTTTTTTTTTTTTTGGTTAGGAATGAGGTTAAGTGTAGCTGTATGTTTAGTGATTGTACTAGGATTAGGATTAGGACTTGATTAGTGTTAGGGTGAGGGTTTGGCATAGGTTTAGGTTTAGGGCTGAGGTTAGGAATAGTTTTAGGGTTAAGGATAGTATTAGAGTTTGAACATAGTTTGGGCTTAGATCCCAGTTAATATTAGGGCTAAGGTTGGGGTTAGTGTTAAGTATTGGGTTGGCATTGTGTTGGGGTTAAGGTTAGATCTAGGCAAAGATCTAGGTGAGTATTGGAGTTAGGGTTAGTTCATAGGTTAGTATTACAGGATATTTGAACATGTTTCTAGTTAGGGTATGGCTCAGCCCTTAACATACACCTTTAGTCCCTTTGGCTCGAATACATATAGGTAAAGTTAGTTTGTAGAAGGAAGCACCCATGTTTGAAAATTATGTCTAATTGAGTGGCAAAGTGAAGAATCAGTGGAAGATTTGACAGAACAGGATATGCCCAAGTCTTATGAGAAGAGAGAAGAAAGAGAAGGTATTTAAGGGAGAGACAAACAGTCCAGGAAGAAGAGAGTGCAGTACAGAAATACAGTAGAGTCTGTGGAGTGCAGTGCAGTAGAGTTGAGGTCAGTAGAGCAGCACAGAGTGAGAAAAAGGAGGCAGCTTCACCAGGAGAGTTTTACAGAGAAAGGTTGAAGAGAGAACAAGCTCGACAAAGGTGAAGACAGAATGAGCCAAAGAATAAGAAAGATCAAGAAGATTAGAAAAGATTGCTAAAATTAATTTGAGGACAGAAGAGCAATTCAGAGCCTGAGAGAGAGGCCAGATTGAATAAGTCAACTAGGAAAGGAGTTCAAACCAGGATAGCTGAGTTGAGTCAGCCAACAAGAGTGCATAAAAAGGGGGAAAGGGTGAATTTATTCAACAATAAGTCTAAGGCAAAACATTCTAGGCCTAGATAAGATTGAATGGAGACCAGAAGCTTCTAGGACTAGGCCTAGGTTAGGAGACTGAGGCAAATAAAAGATACCTTTAAAGGTTAGTTTAGAATGAGGGGTTAAGGTTATGTTAGGAATAAAATTAGGAAGTTAGATATAGGGTTAATGTTGGGCTTGTGAATATGATTTAAGTTAGGAATATTTTTAAGGTTATATTTAGAATTAGTGATTGGGCTTTGGGTTAGGCCTAGGGTAGTATTAGAATTGTGGTTAGATATAGGGTTAGGTTAATGCCAGAATAAAGGGTAGGGTGAGGGTTTAGGTAGTTACTGTTAGAGTTAGGTTGAGAGTTAGGGTTATGAATAGTGTTATAGTTAGGATAAGGGTCAGGGCAAAGACTAACCCATTGTTAGGATTATAGTTAGTTTAGTGTTAGTGCTATAGGTTAGGTTCTGTTAGGAATGGAATGAGGTTTAGTTTGAGAGCTAGGGTTATGATTTGGGTTAGGGTAAATCTTAGGTTCGTGGTAAAAGGATTATGGTTAGGAATAGTGTTAAGGTTAGCATTAGAGTTAGTGGTTGAATTAGGTTAAGTCTTAAGGTTAGGCTAGGCTAATTTAAGATTAGGGTTTGATTAAGTATATGGTTAGAATTAGAGTTAGGATTAAGTTTCATATTAGGCTAGTGTCATGTTTATGGTAAGTATTAAGTTTAGTGACACAAGTATGAATAGGGTTAGTTTTAGCATTAGAGTTGGTGTTGGGTCTGATTATGGTTATTGGTACTATTAAGCTTGTGTAAAGGTTGAGTTTAAGTTTAGAGCTAAAGTTTGGGCTATGGATAGGGTTAGGGCTAGTTTAGGGTTAGGGCTTGAGTTAGATTTTGTTAGTTTTATTGTTAGCACAGTTATGTTTATGATTAGAGTGAAGGACAGCAATATTTTTAGGATTAGGTTTATATTAGAATCACCGGTAATGTATTTCTAGGGTTAATGTAGAGTTAGAAATAAGGTTAGAAATATTATTAGTGTTAAAATGAAGATTATATTTTTATTAGGTCTAGGATAGTATTAGAGTTAATGTTAGAATAAGTTTAGTGTAAGGATGAGAATTATTTAGACTAGAATAATTTTATGGTTAAGGTTAGGAACAGGTTAAGTTTAGTACCATAGTAAGTGTTATGGCTAGAATTAAGTTTTTGAATAGGAGTAGGTATTTAGTTATGAGTAGCTTTAGGGTTAGAAATAGGGATAAGCTTGAGTATGAGTTTGTGTTAAAGTTAAGGTTAGTGTATGGTTAGAGTTAGCCTAGTGTCTTAGTTAGGGTTTCCATTGCTGTGAACAGACACCATGACCAAGGTACTCTTATAAAGAACAACATTTAATTGGGGCTATCTTACAGGTTCTGAAGTACAGTCATTATCAATGCAGGAACTATGGCAACATCCAGTCAGGCATGATGTTGGAGAAGGTGCTGAGAATTCTACATCTTATTCTGAAGGGAACCAGGAAAGACTGGCTCTTCTACACTGGGTGGAGCTTGAACATAGGACCTCAAAGTCCACTTCCACAGTGACTCACTTCCTCCAACAAGGCAACACCTACTCCAACAAGTCCACACCTCCTACTAGTGTCATGTTTCATGGGCCAAGAATATTCAAGCCACCACAGCTAGTGTTAATGTTAGAGTTAGAATAATGAATGAGTTTGGAGTCGTTGCTCAGGATTAAAGTTTGGCAAAGATTAGGGTTAAGTTTAGGACTAGGGCTAGATATGTTAGAGTAAAGGTGTGCCGCGCCTATCCCTGACCAGCGGGAAGAAAGACACGCACAACCAGTTTCTTCCGACAGCAGTTTACTCCAGGATTAATTAAACGTGTACACCCGACAACAGCAAAAGTCTTCTTCTTCGTCCCTCCAGGGGTGAGCCTTTTATGCCTAGGATGATGCGCTCAGTACGTCACGTCACGCCTCTGCCGGCCATAGGCTCGAACCCAACAAGTCAAATCAGACTATGGCAAGTCTTCCCATATCTCCGCCCAGTCAGGAGTTGTTTACCACTCTGACATTTCTGTCAGGCGCCATCTTTAGGGCACGGTGTGGCTCTCCACATAAAGGTTAGGATTAGGGTCAGACGAAACTCAAGAAGAGGAAGACCGAAGTGTGGATACTTCAATCCTTCTTAGAAGGGGGAACAAAATACCCATGGAAGGAGTTACAAAGACATAGTTTTGAGCAGAGACTGAAGGAATGACCATCCAGAGGATGCCCCACCTGGGAATTCATCCCATATACAACTACCAAACCCAGACACTTGTGGATGCCAACAAGATGTTGCTGACAGGAGCCTGATATAGCTGTCTCCTGAGAGGCTCTACCAGTGCCTGACAAATACAGAAGTGGATGCTCATAGCCATCCATTAGACAGAGCACAGGATCCCCAATGAAGGAGCTAGAGAAAGTACCTAAGGTGCTGAAGGGGTTTGCAGCACCATGGGAGGAACAACAATATGAACTAACCAGTAACCCCAGAGCTCCCTGGGACTAAACCACCAATCAAAGAAAACACATGGTGAGACTCATGGCTCTAGCTGCATATGTAACAGAATATTGCCTAGTTGGTCATCAATGGGAGGAGAGGCCCTTGGTCCTGTGAAGGTTCTATGCCACAGTATAAGGGAATGCCAGGGCCAGGAAGCAGGAATGGGTGGGTATGGAGAGCAGGGGGAGGGGGGAGGGGGGAAGGATAGGGGATTTTTGGAGAGGAAACTAGGAAAGGGGATAACATTTGAAATGTAAATAAATAAAATATTTAATAAATTTAAAAAACAATGAATACAAAGGATTAGGGTCAGGATTAAGGTTAGAGATAAAGTTAGATTTAGTTTTAGGGTTAGGGTTGAGTTTAGAGTCAGGATATGAATGGGGTTATTTTTAAAGTTAGATCTATGATCAGGATTAGGAGTGTCCTTGTGGTTAGGGACAAAACTAGGCTTAGTGGTAGGTTTAGTGATAGGGTTTGCCTTGTAGCTAGATTTAGATTTAGGATATTAGGACTAGGGTTAGTGTTAGGCTTAGTTTTCTGTTTGAGGTTAGGGTTAGGGCCAATGTTAACATTAGGATTTTACTTACGCTGAGTTTTTGGATTAGCGTTAAGAGTTAGAGATAGGGTTCATTTATCCTGAGAGGTAGAGTTTAGTGTTATGGTTAAATTAGATTGAGAGAATTATAGTCAGGATAATAGTTACAAGGGCTAGAATTCAAAATTAAGGTTATTTGTATTGTTAAGATTTAGGTTAGTGATAGAGTAATGGCTATAGTAAGGATAGAATTTAGGGTTAGTGTTAAATGTTAATATTAGTGTTAGAGTAATAGAGTTCTAGATTGTATGGTGAAGGTCTAAAGCTAAGATTATATATAGTAAGTTTAGGATTGAGGAATAGGCTAGGGTTAAGGTTAAAGTTAGGGATATGGTGAATATTAGGGGTTAAGTTTGTGTTTGGATTAAGGTTATAAATGTGTATCATATGTCTATGGTTAGGTAAAGACTGGTTTAGGGTTTAACTTAAGTATAGGACTAAGTATAGGGAAAAGTTAGGGTTAGGGCAAAAAAATATAATTCATATTAGGATTATGTACATCCACAGTTATGGGTGGTTTAGGGTTAAGCTTTAGTGTAAGTCTAAGACTATTGTCAGTGTTGGGTTACATTAGAGACTTGGTAAAGGCTCAAGCTAAATATACAATTTACGTTAGGGTTTGATCTGATGACAGTACTTGGGCTTGGATTAGAGTTTGAGTTAAGATTAATATTAGGGTTAAGGAGAGAGTTTATGCTTAAGCTTAGTGGTAAGTCTGGTGTTAGGGGATTGGTTTGAGGAATACTTAGGGTTAGGTCTATAGTTTAATGTTAAGTTTGTTTAATGTTGAAGCTAAGATAGTAGTCTTGTTCATTTTTCCATTTCTGTCTTAAAGTATTATGATGAGAAATAATTTAGGAAGGTTTCTTAGTTAGGGTTTTACTGCTGTGAACAGACACCATGACCAAGGCAACTCTTATAAGGATAACATTTAATTGGGGCTGGCTTACAGGTTCAGAGGTTTAGTCCTTTATCATCAAGGTGGGAGCATGACAGTATACAGGCAGGCATGGTGCAGGAGGATCTGAGAGTTCTACATCTTCATCTGAAGACTGATAGGAGATAACTGACTCCAATTTGATTAGGAGGAGGGTCTCATTGGCCTCTCCTACAGTAATACATTTTCTCCAACAACGCCACACCTACTCCAATGAGGCCACACCTATCCAACAAGGCCACACACACACACACACACACACACACACACACACACACACACACACACCATGTTAGTGCCACTCCCTGGGCCAAGCTTATTCAAACCACTACTGATAGTAAAGAGTTGGTCTGAGATTGTGTTAGGGTTTGTTAATACAGTTGTGATTTTATTTAGAGATAAGACTAGAGCTAGGACTAGGGCTAGGCTAATTATTGCAATGGCTAGGGTTATTATCATTGTATGATAATGTGGCCTTGTAATATCACAAAGTTCCATTGTGTCTACTATACTGGATTGTTACAGTTGCAAGCACAGTGCTGTATTATGTCATAACAATGCTACATTATGTCATCACAACTATGTAAGTCAACACGGTGTTCGTCATCATCACAATACTCCATTAGCTTACAAGGCATCAGCATCTCATCAAATTAGTGTGTGTTCACAGTACTCCAATATGCCATCACACTGCTTCACTGTGGCACCCCAGTATTCTGTTGTGATATGAGAATGTCCCATTGTGTGACCACAATCCTGAATTATTACATCTGACCTCTTTTGGACACTCCTACTGTCAATTTTAACATCACAATGCTGTGTTGTGGCAATATAATAGAATAATGTGTCAACACAATGTTCCACTGTGCTATGAAAATGTTAACTAACAGAAAATGATAACTATCCACTTCTGAATTTTGGTACCGTAATGTGGTCTTATGACATCAAAAAGCTCCACCATGCAATCACTATGCTGGGTCATGTCATCACAATGCTGATTTATTACATTATGATATTGCATTCATATCCACTATGAAAATTCATTACGTCCTCACAGTACTGTATCACAATAGTATATAAACAATGTCACAATGATCTATTTTGTCACCACAATGCAGAAGTGTGATATCACAATGCTTTTTTTGTGTGTGCCATAACTGTATTGTATTCTGCAACCAAACTATCTACTTTGCAATCAAATACTGAATTCTGACATTAACATGTTCCATGTGCCATTGCAGTGCCAAATTATGACATTGAAATACTCTATTGTGATAAACAATGTTGCACTTTCCCATCACAATAGTATAATTTGTCAACAAAGTTCTCCATCACAATGATCCATAATCCTGTAACAATGCTACAATGTGATGTTACAATTCTGTGTTTTGTCTTACAATAGTATATTGTATCATCATAAAGGTCAGTTTGCCATCTCAATGCTGCATGCACTGTGACATCAAAGTACATATTGTGGCATCCTAAGGCTGCATTGTAAGACAACAATGCTTCACACGCATTTTAATGCTGACTTTACAATCACAATGCTAAATTGTGACATCAGAATGATGAATTACAATGTTATCAAGTTCCAGTTTGCTATCCCAGTACTGAATTGTGATATCACAGTGTTCCATTTTGTCATCATAATGTGAAAATGGGACATTGCATTGTTTAATTTTTGGCATCATAATACTTCCTTCTACCACCACAATAATATATTGTGTCATTACAATGCTGCTTTGTGTCACCTTGCTACTAGGTTGTTTTATATTATAGATGTGCCACAAAGCTAAAATGTATCATCATAATGATAAACTGTTTTTATGTGAGTTTATTAATTAATTAAAAATAACCACTTGGAGCTAAATCACGATTTTTAAATTGTGCATCATAACTATAAGACTCTCTGTTTACAAATAATGATAACTTGAAACCTTACAATGCTCCATTATGCCCTCACAGAGCTTCATTTTGCTACCAGAATATTGCATCATGACATCATAGTGCCCATGTGTGCCATCATAAGACCAATTATGGTATGTTAATTCTCAATTTTGATATATTAACGCCCCCATGTAACATTACAATTCTCCAGTATGCTAACAAAATATTCTAATGTGACATCACAAAGGAGAATTCTGATAATTTAATGTTTTTTTTATGTTAGCAATACTTCAATATGCCATCCAAATGTTACTTATAATGTCAGTGCCCACTTGTATCATCAGAATATGAATTATGGCACTACAAAGTCCCATTTTTACATAAAATACCCAATGGGACATCACATTACCCATACTGTGCCAACATAATGTAGCATAGAATGTTACAATGCTCCTTTGTGACATTATCATTGTCCATTAGGACATTACAGCTTTCTAAGGTGACATCCCTGTATCATTCTGACATTACAAAACCTATTATGTCTTCACAGTGTTTCACTGTGACAGCACAATGCTGCATTGTGACTTCAAAAGCATAAACAAGTATAAAATAGTACCTTATGCCATCATCTTGCCTTATTATAATCTATCAATGCACCATTGTGAAAATACAATGTACCAGGGTGACATTCCACTATTGTACTGTTACCCTAAATGAGTGGTGTTTTTTGTTTGTTTGCTTGCTTGCTTGTTTGTTTGGTTTTTGGTTTTGTTTTTCTGTTTTGTCAAGGCAGGGTTTCTCTGTGTAGCCCAGGTTTTCCTGAAACTCAGACTGTAGACAAGGCTGGTTTTGAACTCAGAGACCCATCTGCCTCTGCCTCCCAAGTGCTAGGATTAAAATTGTGTGCCACCACCACCTGGTGTGTGTGTGTGTGTGTGTGTGTGTGTGTGCACGTGTGCGTGTGCATGTGTGTGCGCGAGTGCTCTTTTTAAAAGAGATATTGAATCTACTTTGTGCTGTTACCTGGGTGTGAGGCCATCTAATGTAGCATGAACAGCCTCTTAGGGGATGCAACCCTAAAGCCTAGCATGCACGGAACTGCCAATGAGCTCCTCAGCTAGTGATGAGGCATTGTGACAACTACCTGCTTCCATGTTAAGATTTGGTCTGGCTTGATATTGTTCAGGTCCTATATATGCTGTCCTAACCACTCTAAGTTCATATGTGTAATTGCCCTCTTATGTCTAGAAAACATGATTTTATTACAGTTATCTGCCATTTCTGGATCCTATAATCTGAACTCTACCATTCAGCTAACCTGACAAGTTGAGATGACAGCAAAAAGAGATTCAAATACCTACTTAGCAGAGTTAAGCCAGATAGCCTTACTAAGAAACACTACTAACAACCTAATTCTGGATATCTAGGTCCTATCACAACATAGATGGCTAAGACAAAATGTCTCCTCCAAAAATTAATACTCCTACAATAATGTTCCCTGAGAAAAGCAACTTAAATGACAATGTCAATTGTCAACTTCACAGAATCTGGAATTTCCTAGAGTCTCTAACTCTGCCCCTGAGGGATTATTTTGATGTTGATTGAGGTAGGAAGATGCACCCACTGTGGGTGACACAGTTCTTTGGGCTAGGATCCTGGACTGTAAATGGAATAAGTAGCCATTGTTCTCTTTATGATTATGGTATGACTAGCTGCTTGAAGCTCTGTTGCCTTGAATTCTCTGCCCTATGGCCTATACCCTTGATTTTTGAGCTGGAATAAACCCATTTCCCTTGAATTGCTTGTTGGATATTTTTTTCATAGCACCTAGAAACAAAACTAAGTCAGTAAAGATGAGCAATCTAGATAAATTTATGCTTCATTTTGAGGGCACAAGTTCTGGCCAGTGATCAGAAAAGTTCAAATAATGAGAGTTTTCATTGGTTCAATAAATATTTGAGTTCTGGGTCCTTCATATGACTTGTTCATGAAACAGATACAATCACTATTATCAAAGAGCTATCAGATAAACTTAGGTTATGAGTCTTTTTTTTTAATTCATCAAAATAATTTATAATAGTTAAATGCCTCTTAAATATACATGATATCTTCTGAAGCTAAAAAGTAATATGAACTCAACCAGTTTTTAAAATCTATTTGTAATATTAAACATGATAGAAGTAGAAGAAAATATCTCTTTTTAGTTTTTTTTAATTAGATATTTTCTTTATTTACATTTCAAATGTTATCCTCTTTCCTAGTTTCCTCTCTGAAAATTCCCTATCCCCTACTCCCCTCCCCAACCCCCAGCTCCCCAACCCACCCATTCCTGCTTCCTGTCCCTGGCATTACCCTATACTGTGGCATAGAACCTTCACAGGACCAAGGGCATTTCCTCCCATTGATGACCAACTAGGCCATCCTCTGCTACATATGCAGCTAGAGCCATGAGTCCCACCATATGTTTTCTTTGATTGGTGGTTTAGTCCCAGGGAGCTCTGGGGTTACTGGTTAGTTCATATTGTTGTTCCTCCTATGGGGCTGCAAACCCCTTCATCTCCCTGGGTACTTTCTCTAGCTCCTTCATTCGTGGCCCTGTGCTCCATCCATGGATGATGGTGAGCATCCACTTCTATATTTGTCAGGCACTGGCAGAGCCTCTCAGGAGACAGCAATATCAGGCTCCTGTCAGCAAAATCTTGTTGGCATCTGCAATAGTGTCTAGGTTTGGTGGTTGTATATGGGATGAATCTCCAGGTGGGGCATCCTCTGGATGGTCATTCCTTCAGTCTCTACTCATAACTATGTCTCTGTAACTCCTTCCATGGGTATTTTGTTCCCCCTTCTAAGAAGGATCGAAGTATCCACACTTTGGTCTTCCTTCTTCTTGAGTTTCATATGTTTTGGGCTAATATCCACTTATCAGTGAGTACATATTATTTGTGTTCTTTTGTGATTGGGTTACCTGACTCAGGATGAAGGAACCCAGATGTCCCTCAGCAGGGGCATGGATACAGAAAATGTGGTACATTTACATAGTTGAGTACTATGTAGCTATTAAAAACAATGAATTTATGAAATTCTTAGACAAATGGAAGAAAATCTCTTATGAAGTCCTCTATGAAAGGAAATTGTGACAAATTCCTGATTAGACAGAAACCATTCCATCTCCAAGGGAAAATATGCAGCGTAACTGGCTTTATAGAATGAATTGAATAGTGTTCCTTCTGTTTCTATTTTGTGGAGTAGTTTGAAGAGTATTGGTATTAGGTCTTCTTTGAATGACTGATAGAATTCTGCACTAAACCCATTTGGTTCTGGGATTTTTTTTGGTTGGGAGACTTTTTTTTGTTTTGTTTTGTTTTGTTTTTCGAGACAGGGTTTCTCTGTTTAGCCCTGGCTGTCCTGGAACTCACTTTGTAGACCAGGCTGTCCTCAAACTCAGAAATCTGCGGTTGGTAAACTTTTAATGACTGCTTCTATTTCTTTAGGGGTTATAGGACTGTTTAGATGGTTTATCTGATCCAGATTTAACTTTGATACTTGGTGCCTGTCTAGGAAATTGTCCATTTCATCCAGATTTTCCAGTTTTGTTGAGTATAGGCTTTTGTAGTAGGATCTGATAACTTTTTAAAAAAAATTTTTCCTTGGTTTCCATTGTTATGTCTACCTTTTCATTTCTGATTTTGTTAATTTGGATACTGTCCATGTACCCTCTGGTTAGTCTGGCTAAGAGTCTGTCTATCTTGATTTTCTCAAAGAACCAGGTCTTGGTTTTGCTGATTCTTTGAATAGTTCTTTTTGTTTCTACTTGGTTGATTTCAGCCTTGAGTTTGATTCATTTCCTGCCATCTACTCTTCTTGGGTATATTTGCTTCTATTTGTTCTAGAGCTTTTAGGTGTACTTTTAAGCTGCTAGTGTATGCTCTCTCCAGTTTCTCTTTGGAGGCGCTCAGAGCTATGAGTTTTCCCCTTAGCACTGCTTTCATTGTGTGCCATAAGTTTGGGTATGTTGTGCTTTCATTTTCATTAAATTCTAAAGTCTTTAATTTCTTTCTTTATTTCTTCCTTGGCCAAGTTATCATTGAATAAGGCATTGTTCAGCTTCCACATATATGTGGGCTTTCTGTTGATTTTGTTGCTATTGAAGACCAGCCTTAGTCCATGGTGATCTGATAGGATGCATGGGATTATTTCATCCTTCTTGTATCTTTTGAGGCATTTTTGGTCAGTTTTGTAGAAAGTACTCTTAAGTGCTGAGAAGAAGGTATATTCTTTTGTTTTAGGATGAAATATTCTATAGATATCTGTTAAATCCATTTGGTTCATAACTTCTGTTAGTTTCACTGTGTCTCTGTTTAGTTTCTGTTTCCATGATCTGTCCATTGATAAACGTGGGATGTTGAAATTTCCCATTATTATTGTATGAGGTATAAAGCTTTGAGCTTTATAGTAAAGTTTCTTTTATGAATGTGGTTGCCCTTGCATTTGGAGCATAGATGTTCAGAATTGAGAGTTCTTTTTGGTATATTTTTCCTTTGATGAGTATGAAGTGTCCTTTTTTTATCCTTTCTGATAACTTTTGGTTGAAAGTTGATTTTATTTGATATTAGAATGGCTACTATAGCTTGTTTCTTGGGACCATTTGCTTGGAAAATTATTTTCCAGTTCTTTATTCTGAGGTAGTGTCTGTCTTTGACACTGAAGTGTGTTTCCTGTATGCAGCAAAATGCCGGGTCCTGTTTACATATCCAGTCTAATATTCTATGACGTTTTATTGGTAATTGAGCCCATTGATGTTAAGAGATACTAAGGAAAAGTGATTGTTGCTTCCTTTTATTTTTGATGTTATTTTTATGATTGTGTGGCTGTCTTCTTTTGAGTTTGTTGAAAGAAGATTACTTTCTTGCTTTTTCTAGGATGTAGTTTCCCTCCTTGTGTTGGCATTTTTCATCTATTATTCTCCGTAGGGCTGGATTTGTGGAAAGATATTGTATAAATTTGGTTTTGTTATGGAAAATCTTGGTTTCTCCATTTAGGTTATTGAGAGTTTTGTTGGGTATTGTAACATGGGCTGGCATTTGTGTTCTCTTAGGGTCTGTATAACTTCTGCCCAGGATCTTCTAACTTTCATAGTTTCTGGAGAGATGTTTGGTGTAATTCTGATAGGTCTGCCTTTATTTGTTACTTGACCTTTTTCCCTTACTGCTTTTAATATTCTTTCTTTGTTTTGTGCATTTGGTGTTTTGACTATTTTGCGACAGGAAGAATTTGTTTTCTGGTCCAATCTATTTGGAGTTCTGTAGGCTTCTGCACCTTTTACTTTTTATGGGCATCTCTTTCTTTAGGTTAGGGAGGTTTTGTTCTATAATTTTATTGAAGATATTTACTGGCCCTTTAAGTTGGGAATCTTCACACTCTTCATACCTATTATTCTTAGGTTTGGTCTTCTCATTGTGTCCTGGATTTCCTTGATGTTTTGGGTTAGGAGCTTTTTGTATTTTGCATTTTCTTTGACTGTTGTGTCGATGTTTCCTATGGTATCTTTTACACCTGAGCTTCTCTCTTCTATCTCTCGTATTCTGTCAGTGACGCTTACATCTATATCGCCTGATTCTCTTTCCTAGGTTTTCTATCTCCAGAGTTGTCTCCATTTGTGATTTCTTTATTGTTTCTATTTCCATTTTTAGATCCTGGATGATGTTGTTCACTTCCTTCACCTGTTGGGTTGTGTTTTCATGTACTTCTTTAAGGGATTTTTGTGGTAACTCTTCCTGTTTCTACCTGTTTACCTGTGTTTTCCTGTATTTCTTTAAGGGAGTTATTTATGTCTTTCTTAAAGTCCTCCATCATCATCATGAGATGTGATTTGCTTTTCTGGTGTGTTGGGGTATCCAGGGCTCACTTTGGTGGGTGAACTAAATTCTGCAGATGCCTTGGTTTCTGTTGCTTATGTTCTTGCCCTTGCCTCTTGCTATCTGGTTATCTCTGGTGTTAGCTGGTCTTGCTGTCTCTGACTGTGGCTTGTCTCTCCTGCAAACCTGCATGTCAGTACTCCTAGAAGACCAGTTCTCTCCTGGAGGAATTTATGTATGTTGAGCTGTGGCACAGGGTCAGCTCTGGGGTGCAGACTGAAACCGGAAGGCTCCTGTCCCCGGCTATTCTTTGTGTCCTGATGGCTCTGGGCGGGTCCCTCTTGGGCCAGGAATTTGAACAGAAGTGGTGGTCTTACCTGTGCTCACAGGCATGTCAGCACTCCTGGGAGACCAGCTCTCTCCCAATGGTATTTGGGTATCGAGCATTGTGGCACAGGATCAGCTTTGGGCACTGTGCCACCAGATTATGAGTCTTGATGGCATAATTAACAAAGATATTTATGTGACCTGCAAAGGCGAGTGAGTCCATGAATTCCAGAGTATCCTAAGAATAGATCAGGTTGATGTTCTATTGCTGTCTTCTATTGCTGTCTTCTGAGAAAAATGAACCTTATGTGAGCTTGATCTTGGGTTTGAAGAGTGAGCTAGCTGAAGAAGTAAAAGGTGCAGAGTTAAGGACCTGAGAGGCCATTGTGATGAGAACTCAGTGCTTAGAGAGACCCAGGAGTCCAGATAGAGGCCAATTTTGCACTTGAGTAGTGGGAAGTCAATGAAGAGCTTTTATTCTTAGGAGAATAGCACCAACTTTGTGTTGAAAAGGGTACTTTTTGATTCTATGAGAAAAAAAAAGAAAGGAGATCAAATAGAGAGGGCCGATAAGAGGTAAGACAGAAAGATAGAATGGCAGCTTGGAGAAGAAATATGGGCTTGTATGGAACAGTGAAGTAGATAGTATGGAGCAGTGAAGTATATATAAGGAAAGCCAGCAATGCTGGCATATGCCTTTATTCCTAGCACTGGGAAGGATTATCTACGACTCACTGTGTAGATCAGGAAGATATCTGTGAGTGTGAGGCCAGTCTGGTCTATAAAGTGAGTTCCAGAGTTAGAGAGAGAGAGAGAGAGAGAGAGAGAGAGAGAGAGAAAAGAGAGAGACAGAAGAGAGACAGAGAGACAGAAGAGAGACAGAGAGCGCAGAGAGACGCAGAGAGATAGAGACAGAGACAGAGAAACAGAAAGAGACAAAGACTAAAGAGATACCACTAGACATGGGAAAAGGTAAGGCTGACCTCCTATGTTTCTGCCATCATAGAATCAACAATATAAAATATAGGAAGTGCAGATAGGAATAATATAGAAATATCTAGCACTATACTGATATTTAAAGTGGTTTTGAAATGTTAATACAAAGTTTTTCATGTTATCTTAGTTAGGGTTTCTTTTGATATGAAGAGACACCATGACCATGGAAACTCTTATAAAGGGAAACATTTAACTAGGACTTGTTTACATTTCAGAAGTTTCATTATCATCATGGCAGGGAACATGGTGGTATACAGGCAGACATGATACTGGAGAGGTAGCTGAGAGTTGTATAGCCAGATTAGCAGGCAGCATGATGAGACAGACATTGGGCCTAGCTTGAGCACTTGAAATCTCAAAGCTCACCCTCTGTGGCACCCTTCCTTCAACAAGGCTACACCTATTCCAATAAGTGCATGCCTTCTAATAGTGCCACGCCCTATGAGCCTACTGTGGACATTTTCACTCAAACAATTCCAGCGATGGAGATATGGAAGGCCTCTGATAAGCATAATCTATGAAAGTGCGAAAGAGTCTGTGAAATTGATAATTTATATGTAAGGGCTCTGGGGCAGGACCTGTGTCAATCCAGGTTAGATTACAAAAATGAGAAATGTATTCTGAGGTTAACAAACACCTGTACCAGGTTCAATATATTTAAATTTTAAAAATTAAAAAAAATTTATTTATTGTTTCAGGGTAGAAGCCCAAAGACCACTTAGCATGACCAAAGTCCATACTGAGAGTTTGTATTAAGCCTGGCAGTGACTGCCTGAAGGGAAGCTTTTCCCATAGAGCAGCTCTGAGTGTGCACTATAGGGAGACTTTAAATGCAAAGAATTGAGAAAAACTACATCCTTGTTAGCAGTTGTGGGGATGTGTGGTGTGGAGTAAGCAAGTACTTTGACTAAAGCCAAAAACATGCAGTTAGCTGGACATTTGACTTGAGTTTCTAGAACAGGATTGGTTACTTTCCTGTGTGTCTTTTCATGGTGATAAGAAAGGGAATCAGTTTCATATTAAACTAAAGATGGCTCCAGCTGAGATAAGTTGGGGGAATTTTTGTCCCGTCATAATTATGTTTATGTGTTTGTGTGAATGAGTCATCTCCCTGTTGGTGCCTATGGAGGCCAGAAGAGGGTGTCACATCCTTAGAGCTGGAGATACAGGCTGTTGTGAGCTGCCTGTGAGGGTTCTAGGAACCAAACTCAGATCCTCTGGAAGAACAGTGTGATGCCTCTTCTTGGTTCTCAACTTGAATACACCTGGAATTAACTAAAATGCAAGCAGCTGGACACATCTGTGAGGGAATTTTCTTGATTGAATTATCTGAAGTGGGAAGGCCCTTCCTATCTGGGCCATACATTCTGGTGGTAGCTTATATAAATGGCAGAGAAGAAGGAAATGTTTGTTCTTTGCCTCATTGCTCTCGCTACTTCTTCGCTTGTATTAGAGCTTATGTCTTTGGGGTACTGATGTACAGTAGGCCAGCTGAGACATCCAGTCTTATGGACTGAAAAACTACCAGACTGCAGCTTGTAAGATACTCTAATACTAATCTAATAAATAAGCTATTCTAATATATATATAATATATATACTATATATAATATATATTATATATAATAATTACACACATATATAATATATATGTGTAATTTTTGTTTCTCTAGAGAATTCTAACTAATTCATTAATCTAGAAAATGTTAAATATAAAAACTCCTAACACAAAACACCCCAGGAGCCTGGGACATTATGAAAAGATCAAATCTAAGACTAGCAGAAATAGAGGAAAGAGAAGAAATGCAGCTCAAAGTCCCAGAAAGTGTTGTCAAGAAAATCATAGAACAAAAATTTCTTAACTTAAAGAAGAAGATACATTAAAGGTACAGGAACCATATGAAACGCCATACAGAACAGAACTTAATAATCAAAACCCTAGACATACAGAAGAAAGAAAGAATATTAAAAGTTGCATGGGAAAAAGACCAAGTAACTTATAAAGATGGATCTATTAAATTACACCTGACTTCTCAATGGAGACTCTAAAAGCCAAAAGGGCCTGGATAGATGTGTGGCAGACTCTAAGTGACTATAGATGCCAGCCAAGACTGTTTATACTCAGCAAAAAATTTAAATCACTATAAATGGAGAAAATGAGATGTTCTACATTTACACCAAACTTAAACAAGCTTTATCTATAAATCCAGCTCTACACAAGTTGCTAGAAAAAAAACCCTCCAACCTAAGGAGGTTAACTGCACCTATGAAAACACAGGAATCTCAGATCAGCAAAATCAAAGAAAAGGAAGCAAACACACACACACACACACACACACACACACACACACACACACACACACACACTATAAAGAATTCAAGAAATTAGATATTTTAAAAAATGAAATAATACAGTTCAAAAATGAGGTAGAGATCTAAGTAGGAAATTCATAATAGAGCAAACTCAAATGGTTGAGAAACATTTAAAGCAACATTCAGTGTTCTTAGCCATCAGGAAAATGCAAATCAAAACTACTTTGAGATTTCATTTTATACCTGTCAGAATAGCTACAGTCAGGAACACAAGTGGCAGCTCTTGGTGGCAAGGATTTAGAGTAAGGGGAAGAGTTACTTATCATTGGTGGGAGTGCAACTGTGTACAGCCACTATCGAAATCAATATGGTCATACCTTAACATCCCCCTGTACCACTAGACACCTCATTCTACCACAAAGACAGTTGCTTAAACGTGATTGCTGCTGTTCTATTCATAATAGCCAGAAACTGTAAGCAACCCAGATGTCCCTCAAATGAAGAATGGATAACGAAAATGCGGTTCATTTACATATTGGAGTATCACTCAGCTGCTAGAAAAATAGCAGGAAATGAATAGAACTAGAAAAAAAAAATCCTGAGTGAGGTAACCCAGAAAGATAAATACAGTATGTGCCTTCAAATAGCTCTTTGGCATTACCTTAGTGTGGTGCTTATCTTTCCACTAGATGGTGGTCTAAGAGAAGTAATGTTTTGATGGATTCATGAGCAGGAAGCTGTGCTGAAACAGAATAATATTAGAATTTACACACTGAGGAGATCTGTAGAAGATATTTTTTTTTCTTCTCTGTGTGAGATGACTTGATATAATGATATAGTATAAGGTAGTAAGGCTTTAGATTATTGTGGAACCAAGTTTGACTAAGTGTCCTCATTTTAAGAAGTAAATAACAATAAAAATAAAAGATGTGTAAGTCGAGTTAATATATCTACGAGGTTTAGAATTATGTATGTCTCGTTCATAAATTATCTGTGATTTCTACTTAGCTTTCCCACTTTTTCTTATTGTGAGTATCTACTTTTTCTCATTGTGAGTATTCTATTTAAATGCTAGAATTTCCTAGCATTTTTCTAGCACTATTTTTTCCCATGTTTGATACCTCTGGACTTGAACCCCAATTACTGGTTTTTGACTTCCATGGCATGTGCATCTGCCAGGATCAGTCTTTATTTGGTGAAAAAAAAAAAAACAAACCAAACCTCACTCTCACGCAATAACCTTGGCTGTACACGTAATAAATAAGCTGTGTATTTGCCTTTTATATTACTGGCAGGTGGGCGGGCAGAGGAGGTACCACAGGAGAGGGTTTCATTACAGGGTAGACTTTTATGGCTAAGCACTCTTTGTAGTCTACATTGCAAAAACATTTATGCTTCATTCTGTAGGAAGAAATCTGGCTATGCACACTGCACGTAGCTCTGTCCTTCTATATGTTAATGTTTGGTTCTGAGTTAACCTTCATTCTAGATATCATCCAAACAAAGGCTCAGGAAGAATGCCAAACTCAGTGGCCTTATTTTATGTGAACTCTCCCCGCTATACAGAGATGACAAGGAGGAAAAGTGGAACCCATTCCCACTACACGCACAGAAGAGATGATAGGCAGAAAATAATTCCATAAGACTTGGAAAAACACCTGGCCACCTGCCCAGAGGGGCAAGAGTAAGAGTTGTAATGATTGATCGCCTTTGTTTTCCCTCAGGGTGTAGTCACTGCTTAAAGATGAAAGGAAAGGCAGATTTTCAAGGTTCTAATTTACTCTCTTCTCAGATTGCTGCCTCTTAAAATAAGACACAGTATAAAGATTCAGTTTCTATCTCTGCTCACTGGAATCTTCAGGGAACCAGTAATAATGTCCTTCAGTATTCTGATTACTGTGGGAATGGTAAATGAAATGTACTCTTTTATCAAAGTGTTAAAATAAAACAAAGGTAGTTCCATCTTTAAAGAAACTTGTAAAGACAACATGTGACAAGTACTTCTACACAAAGCGTTTTCCTGAGATCAGAGTAAGTGAGAATGTGAGCCCATGCTCTGACCACACAAAATGAGGTATGGGAATAAATGCCCAGCAGGGCAGGCCAGGCTTGCCTGCTTTAATGCGGCTGAGCAACATTCTATAGAAAAGACACCTTTGACCTTTCCCAATTACTTTGGATTGTGTGGTCATTTTCTTGGAAACCCAGATCCATTTCTAACAATGACAATAGTTGATGGAGAAAGCAGAATGATATCAAATGCAAGCAAGGAGTAAAGCTATCAATAGGCCAGATGCCCACAGAACCCAAACAATGCTGTCTTGATTTTCTAGTTAGAGGGAAATAGTTTTCCTTTCTAATTCAAAATGTACTACTTTAAAACCTTGGGGATCTGAGATGCAGATGTGCCTTCCTTCTAGACCATGGAATATCCAAACAATAAGAAACTCCTCCTTAAAGTTGAGAGTTAATCTCCACAACTTAATAGACAAAACAAAAACCACCAAACAACAAACAAACAAACAAACAAACACCCCAGCCAACCAACCAAACTACAATCATACAGTCCTTAATTTTCTGTTCCCAAAGTGGACTTCTAGGATTGTCTTAGCCAGGGTTTCTATTGCTGCAATGAAACACCATGGCCAAGAAGAAAATGGGGAGGTACGAGTTTATTTGACTTTATCTTATACATTGCTGTTCATCACCAAAGGAAATCATGACAGGAACTCAAACAAGGTAGGATATTGGAGGCAGGAGCTGATACAGAGGTTATGGAGGGGGATACTTGCTGGCTTGCTTCTCATGGCTTCCTCAGCCTGCTTTCTTATAGAATGTAGCACCACAAGCTCAGGGGTGGCACCACTTACAAAGAGCTGAGCCTTCCCCCCCAATCACATATAAGAAAATGCCTTACAGTTGGATCTTATGGAGACATTTTCTCAATTGAGTTTTCCCTCCTTTCAGATAACTCTAGCTTGTGTCAAGTTGACATTAGACCAGCCAGTACGAGGATTTCTTAAATAAGAATAGATTACCAAGGCAGACAAAACCTCTATTTTCAAGTGTCACATAGTTGACTTAGAATGTAGGAAAAAAACAAACAAACAAACCCTTTTTGTTGTTGTTGGTTCAAATACTCTTTGAGGGACTAGAAAGATGGCTCGGTGGTTAAGAGCACTTGTGGTTAAGAAGACTCTGGGTTCAGTTTCAGGCATTCATATCGTAGTTCATAACAATTTATAACTCTAGTTCTAGAGGATCTGATGCTCTTCTGAGGGCACCAGACATGTATGTGGTGTACATACAGGCAAAAGCTCAAGCATATAAGATAAATAAGCTAAAATTTTTTACAATTTTTTTTCTGAGTATTTACCATAAGTTGATACAAATTTGTTTAGAATATGGTCTTGTTCTCTACTAATTTTATTTAAAACAAAACTAAGTAAAAACATCAGCTAAAGCAATAATTATCAACATTGGCTACACTTGAGTATCTCTGCAAAGTGTTAAAATATTTATTTACAGAGGCTATATAAAAAGATCTAACTGTGGTGCCTAAGTACCTATATATTTTTTTAAGTTCTTTGAATAAGTCTGATATTAAGCCAGAATTGAAAATCTCTTGCAGGAGGCATAGATAGTTATTATTCCTTTAGCCGAGAAAGAAAGCAATTATTTTAAACTGTAGGTAATGAGAAAAATAGTGTACTTTATTTTCAAATCCATTTACATTCTCTTCCATTAACTTTGTATCCATTTTTCTGATTATATGTTTGTAGATATTTTTGTTACACTTAGAAATAATTTTGCTTGATATTTGAGAAGTTGTACAGTTTGTATTATTTACTGCATTGGCTAGTTTTATGTAAACTTGACACAAGCCAGAGTTATTTGGGAAAGGAGAACCTCAATTCAGAAAATGTCCCCACTGGATTGGCCTGTGGGGTGTTTTCTTGAAGACTGATGAGGGAGAGTTCAGCACATTGTGGGTGGTGCTACCCCTAGGCAGATGGTCCTGGGCGGTATGAGAGAGCAGGCTTGTTAAGCCATGGAGAGCAAGCAGTTCTCCTTCACGGGCTCTGCATTGGTTTCTGCCTCTAGATTCTGGCCCTGACACCTGGACTAGAAGATCAAGTAAATGTTTTCTTCCCCAAGTTGCTTTTGGTTGTAATGTTTTATCACAGCAATAGAAACCATAACTAACACACACATAAAAACCATTGAATGCCAAAAGCATCCTGACCAAGACTGGGTCCCATGAACCACTCCCCTCCATGATTGAAAGTTTACAAGCTTTTTTTGTGTGCAGACACATGCTGACAACTGCAGTAGCTGTGAACATATCAGTCCCACAGCCATGTAACAAATACCCACGAGGCAGCATTTAATGGTCTTATTCCTCAACAGCTGACTCTTCTATTCTTTCTCCCTTCTCATCCATGATGTTCCAGCCTTGAATGATATGGGTGTCTCCTTTAAGCCTGCTCCCTCAACAATCACTTGTTCTTAGCACCATCACTAACCTCTAGTCTACACTAACTTCAATTTGTTACAAAGAGAAGCTTCTTTAATTAAGGATGAAGGAGGCACTAGACAATGGGTATAAACATAGATATTTAGGAGGCAGCTTATAAACATGCCTATTTAGCAAAACAAAAGGAGCAAATTTATCCATAGTGTCTATGATTTTCTCTGCCACTGGCTTTTGACTGTTTCTTTCTTTGTTTCTTTTTTCTTTTTTCTTTCTTTCTTTCTTTCTTTCTTTCTTTCTTTCTTTCTTTCTCTCTCTCTCTCTCTCTCTCTCTCTCTCTTTTCTTTCTTTCTTTGAAACAGAGATCATACTATGTAACTGGCTGTCTTGAAAGTCACTATGTAGGACAGGCTGTCCTTGAATTCACAGAGATCCAGCTACCTCTGCTTCTCAATCTATATTCTACCAAGCATGAATTCCCTCTTGTGCTGTAGACCTCAGGGACGATCAGAAATCAGTTGGTTACCCCAGATTGCACTGGGAGGAATACTCTGCTCAGCAAGGAGGTTTTATGCTGTACAAAACCCAAAGCTGGTATCACCATGACCAAGTAGGCTTCATCCCAGGAATGCAGGGATGGTTTAATATATGGAAATCCATCAACGCAATACACTATATAAACAAACTTAAAAATAAAAACCACATGATCATCTCCTTAGATGCTGAGAAAGCATTTGACAAAATCCAACACCCATTCATGGTAAAGGTCTTGGAAAGATCAGGAATTCAAGGCCCTTACCTAAACATGATAAAAGCAATCTACAGCAAACCAGTGGCCAACATCAAACTAAATGGAGAGAAACTGGAAGCAATCCCACTAAAATCAG
>LR749490.1:4602933-4615897 GCA_902729485.2 Mus minutoides
CTGGAAAGAACCCAGATGTCCCTCAACAGAGGAATGGATACAAAAAATTTGGTATATTTACACAATGGAATACTACTCAGCTATTAAAAACAATAAATATATGAAATTCCTAGGCAAATGGATGGATCTGGAGGCCATCATCCTGAGTGAAGTAACCCATTCACAAAAGAACTCACATAACATGTACTCACTGATAAGTAGATATTCGCCCAGAAACCTAGACTACCCAAGATACAAGTTACTAAACACATGATACTCAAGAAGAAGGAAGATCAAAATGTGGACACGTCACCCCTTCCTAGAATTATGAATAAAGCACACATTGAAAGAGTTAAAGAGAGCATTTGTGAAGCTGAATCCAAAGGATGGACCCAACAACTGTGGCTGCCAGGGATCCATCCCACAATCAGTCACCAAACATAGACACTATAGCATATGCCAGCAAGATGGTGCTGAAAGGGCCCTGATATAGCTATCTCGGGGGAAAATATACCAATGCCTGGCAAACATGGAGGTGGAAGCTCATGGTCAGCTATTAGATGGAACACAGGGTTCCCAAGGAAGAAGGAGCTAGAGAAAGTACCCAAGGAGCTGAAGGGGTCTTCAACCCTATAGGTGGAAGAATAACCGTGAACTAACTAGTACCCCCTGGGCTCGTGTCTCTAACTGCATATATAGAAGAGGATGGCCTAGTTGGCCATCAGTGGGAAGAGAGGCCCCTTGGTTATGCATACTTTATATGCCCCAATAGAGGGGAACGCCGGGGCCAGGGGGTGGGAGCGGATGGGTGGGGGAGCAGGGCTGGGAGGGGGGAGGGTATAGGGAACTTTCTGGATAACACTTGAAATGTAAATGAAGAAAATATCTAATAAAAGTTGAAAAAAAAATGAGCAGGCTGAGCAAGCCAAGGGAAGCAAGCCAGTAAGCAACATCCCTCCATGGCCTGGGCATCAGCTCCTGCCTTCTGACCTGCTTGAGTTCCAGTCCTGACTTCCTTGGTGATGAACAGCAGTATGGAAGTGTAAGCCAAATAAACCCTTTCCTCCCCAACTTGATTCTTGGTCATGATGTTTGTGCAGGAATAGAAACCCTGAGTAACACAACCTTTATGAGTTTGGGTTACATCGCTCAGTATAGGATACTCCAGTTCCATCAATTTGCTTATAAATTTTATAATACCTTTTTATTTTAAACAAAATCTCATTGTGTGTATTTGTCACATTATTCA
This sequence comes from Mus minutoides, assembly GCA_902729485.2. Taxonomy (NCBI): domain Eukaryota; kingdom Metazoa; phylum Chordata; class Mammalia; order Rodentia; family Muridae; genus Mus; species Mus minutoides. Next base: position 4,604,162 of record LR749490.1, read on the forward strand.
TTCATCCGTGGGCAGGCATCTGCATATCTCATTTCTAATTACTGTGGACACAGTAGCAGTTAGCACGGATGTGAAAAAAACAAAACCAAACCAGCAACTCTGTAGTGAGAGACAAATTCCTTCGAGTACATCCTAGGACATGTATATCACGGCTATTGGTAATTCTATTTTTAGTCTTTTGAGAAAGTCTCATACTGGTTTTTATTGTAGCTGCATTAGTTTTTAGTCCCCAAACAATATATTAGGATTATCCTTTTCCCATCTCTAATCTATCATGTATATTATTTGTATTTCTGATGGTCACTAGGGTGGTATAGAATCTCAAACTCATTGTAATCTGTACTTCCCTAGTAAATAAGAATGTTGAACACATATTGGATGGTATACTAGTTATGTGTATTTCCCTTTTGAGAAATTTCTGTTTGGTTCAATATCCCATTTTTTGACTGAGTTGGGTTTTGTTGGTTTGTTTTCAATGACTAGTTTCTTAGGTTTTTTTTTTCTTTTCTATATTTTAGACATCACAAATCTATGTAAATTCAAAGACAGCCTGTTCTACATAGTGAGTTTCAGGACAGCCAGAGTTACATAGAGAATGCCTGTTTCAAAAGATGGAAGGAAGGAAGTAAGGAAGGAAGGAAGGAAGGAAGGAAAGGAAAGGAAAAGAAAGGAAAAGAAAGAAGAAACAAAGAAAGAAGGAAGGAAAGTTTCCTTTGCTGTATAGGAGGTTTTTAATTTCATGAGATCCCATTTGTAGTATCCCAGAGTCCTGTTCCTCAGAAAGTCATCACCTATATTATATGTGGATGATTCTTTCCTTCAGTGTGTATTTTGGCATCTACAAACGGTCAAAATTTACAAAAGTATTTTTCAACTCTGATAATTTTTTGGTAGTCTTTAGGGGCTCTTATCCACAGAATCAAATCATTTTCAAGCAGGGTTACTTTGACTTCTTCTTTTCCCATTCAGTCCCCATTTATTTATTTCTCTTGTATCATTGCTGTATCATCCATATCTGTACTATACTGAACAGCAATAGGGTAAGTGGACACTTTTATCTTATTCCTGATCTAATAAGGAATGCTTTCAGTTTCTCCCTAGCTAGCACTATGTTGATTATAGGTTTGTCATTTATGGCCTTTATTATGTTATTTATTATTAGGATTCCCATGCTCTCTATGAATTTTATCATGAAAGGATATTGGACTTTTGTCAAAAGCTTTTTTATGATTTTCTTTCTTTGTTTCTTTGCCTGGTTTGGGGGATCAGGATAATAATTGCTTTCCGAAAGAAAGCTTGGAAAAATTCTTCCATTTTCTACTTGCTGGAATAGCTTGAATAGTATTGATATAGTTTATTCTTAGTATTGAAGGTATGTTACAATTCTGAAGTGAATCCATCTGGTCCTAGGCTTTTCCTAGTTAGATTATTTATATTATCCTGGCTGGCCTGGATCTCATTATGTATGCCAGGTTTGCCTCTAATTTATAGAGATTCATCTTTCTTTTAAAATCCTACGTACTTGGATTGGAGGCATGCACCACCATGCCTGAATGATTGATTATTTATTTACTTTGTGTATGTGTGTCTTAGTTAAGTTACTATTGATTTGCTGAAACACCATGACCAAAAAAGCAAGTTAGAGAGAAAAGGGTTTACTTTTCTCACAGTTCATCATCCAAAGCAGTGAGGACAAGAACCTATGCAGGGCATGAACCAGGACACAGAAGCTGTGGCAGGGGCCATGGAGGAGTGCTGCTTACTGGCTTGCTCCTCATGATTTGCTCAATCTGCTTTCTTATATGACCTAGAACCACCAACCCAGGATGACACCTCCCACAATAGGCTGGACCCCCTTCCCCGTATCTAACTTACTTAATTATTACTAACAACATCATTAACTTAAAAAAAAAATGCCCTATAGGCTTCCCTACAACCAGATCTTATAGGGGCATTTTATTAATTTAGAATCCTTCCTCTCTTGATAACTATTATATCAAGTTGACATAATACTATCTAGTACAGTGTGCATCACCCCCCCACACCCTCTCCATGAGCGTGTGCACATGTGCATCGTGCACATGCATGCATGCGTGCATGCATATATGTTTGCATGTATGTGCCACTGAACATGTGTGCAGGTCAGAGAATAGTTTTTGAGAGTTGGCTTTCTCCTTCCACCAAGTGGGTCCCAGGAATTAAACTCAAGTCCTCAGACTTGGTGATGGGCATCTATCTCTGCTTGTTGAGCTACTCTTCAGCCTATATGGATTGTCTTAATGTTTAGAAAATATACCTGTGGAAGAATAACATGAACTAACTAGTACCCCCTGAGCTCATGTCTCTAGGTGCATATATAGAAGAAGATGGCCTAGTTGGCCATCATTGGGAAGAAATGCCCCTTGGTCATGCAGACTTTATATGCCCCACTACAGGGGAATGCCAGGGCCAAGATGTGGGAGTGAGTGGGTAGTGGAGCAGGGCGGGGATGGGGGATGGTATAGGGAACTTTCTGGATAACACTTGAAATGTAAATGAAGAAAATATCTAATAAAAATTGGAAAAAAGAAGAAAATATACCTGAAGACAAAATTGAGACAGAATTTATCTCTATATCTCTGTCTGGTTTGAGACTTTCTATATAGACCAGGTTGACCTCTGTTTGTAGTGAACTTTTTGCCTCTCTCTCGAGAGTGCTGGGATTACACTTGTGGATAGTCACATCTGGCTCAAAGGAGATTCTTTCAATATGCAGTAGGGCTCTATTTTCAAGTGAGAAATGAAGGTGCTGAAAGTAATATATTGCTTGAGTGGGATGTCTGCAGGCATTGTGGCATTTTCCTAGTTCTCTGGCAACATATATGCTTATATATTATATATATATATATATATATATATATATATATATATATATATATATATATATATATATATATATATATATATATATATATATATATATATATATATATATATATATATATATATATATATATATATATATTATGTCTATATACATATATTTATATGTCTATAAGTGCCTATTAGTATTTGTTTGTTCTGGCTGATATGTGGAAATAGTATATTTCCTTTGCTAACTCCAGTGATCCTGAATCTAAGTATGAACAATTGCATAATGAAACTCTCATATGCTGCATTTAAGTACGCACTGACTTTGTTAATAGTTTGCCTACAGGCCAATCCGATGGAAGCAAATTCCTCAACTAAGACTCTCCCTTCCCAGATGATTCTAGCTTGTGTCAAGCTGAAAAAAAAAAACTAACTAGCAGAGGTGGTTTACAGAAAGAAAAATGTAACTATTAGAAATGAAAAATAGTCCAAGTAACATTTTTTAATTCTTTTTTTTAATAAGAAAAGAAAATAAAGGCAACAAAAAGTAATGAGTTTCATATAGCATTTCTATCTGCACATATCATCTGACATTGTTCTATTCATTCATCTATTTCATCCTCCTGACACCCTATATTAATCCTAATAATAGATATATACATTTATTATTTTTAAATTTGTTGTCTGCTTTTGTATATGTTGTGAATATCTTTGTACCTAGTATTTTGTGTATATGACTGTTTTGCCTACATGTGTGCCTATATACTTCACACACAAAGTGCCAGCAAAGACAAGAAGAGTCACAAAGTACCTTCAAGAGAGGGCATCAGATCTCCTGGAACTGTTATTACAGATGGTTGTGAGATACCACATGGGTGCTGAGTCCTCTGGAAGAATAGGCATTGCTCACTGAGTCATCGTTCCAGTATCCTCTTGGTAATTTTTTTGTTTTAAACTTAACCTATTTTGTGAAACTTATTTTTGTGTAGTGAGTTTACCTTGAATTAGTACAAAAGTCACGTTCATTCTTTGAAAACTTATTTAAGGTTGCAAATGCTAAAATTTTAAATACTGATGAGAATGTATTTGTGAGAACATTAATGTTAGAAGATTATATTTGAGATTACATTGACCTTGGGCATCATGGTGCACACCTGATATTCTGGAGCTCAAGAGATGAAGACAGGAAGGTAGGACGTTTAACGTGATCCTGGGATACACAGGCAGTCCCTCTCTAATGAATGAATAAGGAAGTCACTTTTATTTGGAGACATGGTCTCATCATATCTACCTGGCTGACTTGTAACTTAGGTAGACCAGGCTATTTTGAACTCACCGAGATCTTTATGGTAGTATGAATGAAAATGGCGCCCCCAGAGACTCATGTATTTGAAGATTTGGTCCCCAGTTGTTTAAGAACTACGAAGTATGGCCTTGTTGATGGTGGCATGACTCCAGGGGGAGTCTTCAAGTTTTCAAAAGACTCTTGAAATCCACAACATGCTCTCTTCTTTCTGCTTGTGGATCAGCTGTAAGTTCATGTTGCAGCACATGGCTGTCTATGTGCTGTTATGCTCCCCTCTGATGTCATAAGTCCCAAGTCAACTCTTTCTTCTATAAGTTGCTTTGCTCATGGTGAGTTATCAGAGTTATCAGAGCACAATAGAAAAGTAGCTAAGAAAGAGTACCTACCTCTTTCTGCCTCCAGAGTGCTGGAATTAAAGGTATGCCCTACTATACCCAGATGATAAATTGCTTTTAACAGTTATAGTTATTGCTCATTTGGAGTGATTTATGAATTCAATTTAGTTTACAAATATTCATTTTAGTCATGTATATTTATGTTTAAAACTTAAACACACCCATTCAACTACTTACCAGAATAGCTTCTTAGTAGTAAAGTATATGATGCAAAAAAAAAAATTCACATATCATGTTTGGACTTGTGCTTCTGTTCCTAAACAACTCATGCTGTGATTTCATCTTCTCAAAACCTCTTAAGAGAAGCAAATATGGAAGTTTAATTTCCTGCTGTTCACTCATATGTGGCCTCATTCCTTTTTTAGTTTTATCTATATAATTTTCATTCATTCTCCTCTCTAACACATGATTTATAATAGATATTTGTGCTTAGATAACAACTACAGGGAAATCACTGCAGAAAATCCATTTGGGGCATACTGAAAATAAAACTACCATTAGAGAGTATAGTGGAATGGGTTCTTCCTACACTGGTAATGAAAGTATCTTGTAATTGCCAGATGTCATAAATAACCATACCGAATTCTGGAAGTTAAGTGTAAAATTTGCCATAAATCTATTAGGAAGAGACATTTCTATGATTTTGAAATTTTATGATGTCTTTAGTGTGAATACATGGGGTGTTGCTCAAAAGTAAGACAAAATCTTACCAGATGGTGATCCATAACTAATATATATAACAAATAATACACATTGAATATCAGCTATGTGCAAAAATATTAATAGTATTTTATATTGTGCTTTTTTTCTTGTTTAAAAAGCCTATTCACGTAGGTAATGATTGTAAAATGGTTATTAATATTCTGTATGTACATTAATGTTGGAAATTAATATAGTGTCAGTTATTCCTTAACCAGTTATGCCCCAAATAACCACACATAGGCCTTATAATATTTCAAAGCTTAGGCCTTAGCTGGGGAGACCCTCAATTAGCTTGCCTGAGCTAACCTAATCTCATAGCCCATAGGCTAACTATGTCTTCCAGGCCCATAGTCATGTCTGTCTTTTCTCATGTCTCTTAGCAAAAGGACCTCTTGTCTTTCTTTTCCCCAGGGTTCCTTTCTCCCTCTCCCTCCCAGATTTTAATCCTGCCCAGATAACTGGTCATCTTTTTTTTTTTTTTTTTGGTTTTTCTGAGACAGGGTTTGTCCTGGAACTCACTGGCCTCAAACTCAGAAATCGGCCTGCCTCTGCCTCCCGAGTGCTGGGATTTAAGACGTGCATCACCACACCCGGCCAGATTTTTATTAAAGCCGATCAGAGAATGCCTTAGGAGGGTGAGAAAGGACAGATATACAGTGTATCCAACACCTCCCCCTTTTAGTCCAATAAAGGCTCTTTCTCTTAAGAAAACATGTATATATATATATATATATATATATATATATATATATATATATATATATATATATAAAATTACAAGAACTACCAGGTAAGAATTACATTCATAATGTCCATTCCATTTGTATTTGGTAATATTTGGAGAAGGAACTCTACTATCTAACCTATCTTGGTTAGTTTAGATGTTGTATCTAACTCAATTTCTATCCTAACTTGCATCACTAGCTCAAAACAACTGTTTACAACTTCCTCTAACTTACATAACTTGCATTTTACATTCTTAAAACATCATCTAGATCCTAAAATGCCTTTCTATATCCCTCACAACTTTAGCCTAATTGGAAGATTATGACTAGTTAGTTTTCAACCCCATCAGAGACTTGAGAAGGAAAATTATTACCTGAGTATGTAGGAAGTGCAGAACAAGCAGCTTCCAAAACTATAGAAATGACAGAAATAACTGATTTCCTGGACAGTACCCAATATATTTCTACAACCCTGGAGCATCATATTCAGCCTTCTAGCCCAGATTATCTGACAGACATATTTGGTGTTTTTTTTTTTTTTTTTTTGACAGGGTTTCTCTGTATATCCTGGAACTCATCTGTAGATCAGTAGATCAGGCTGGCTTTGAACTCAGAAATCTGCCTGCCTCTGCCTCCCAAGTGCTGGGATTAAAGGCGTGTACCACCACTGCCCGGCCCAGACATATTTGTAAAGCAGGAAATATGAAGGACCTGCTTACTCTGTCTTGGGAGAGTTTGGCAGATGACATTGCCTGCATTCATATTTCCCATTTAGGACAGCATTCTGTCTGCAGAAGGAATCGGGCATTTCCTTTGACATATTAGAAATTACCTCCTAATGGAGATTCTTCAATGCTCATCCTTTTTCCAAGTTGAATGGGGTGCTGCCAGGACCTGACATGTCTCAAGTTAAAGAAGCCTTAGATTAATAAAAATATTTTGAAATGCCATTTCAGTATGTCTCTAAGGTGTTTGAAGACCCCTGTCTGCCTATATATCATCTATCTATTGCACACCTGAGTAGGTAAACATTACTTGTTTCTAAATATTTACTATCTGTTTAACCTAGGATGTATATTTGTATGATAATATTGTCTAATATTTGACATGGCAATGAGTTTGATTGACTATTAACTTGTATTACTTAATCATCCTAAACAGTTTGTAATAGCAGCTATTAAAAGAACTTGGAGTAAACCTTGTATTTTTAAATGAGTTACACAGGTATGGTACCTTATACAAGAGTTGAAACATACATACATTATGTTCTAACAAAATTAATAGTAATTGCTCTAAGTTGAAGAGTAGATTCAGTAATTTAACTCTTTGTCCTATTGTCCTATATGACATTTCCTTGCCAACCTCTTTTTCTTCTCAACTCCCTTCCCTTTATCCAAGAAAGAAAGGATAGATAGAAAGAAGGGAAAAAGAGAAATCTCTTAGTCTAAGCTAGCTCCCTGTTTTCTTTTCTAATCAAGATTATCAACAACTTGCAAGCACTCCCCTGCTTTGACTTAAGCAACACGAGGCATGCTCAGTGTCCTGTTTGTCCACAGTTCAGGCCGGACCTCAGTAGCTGGAGAGACAATGGAGCAGTCTTTCTCAGTGGTTATCGTACCACAGTCCAGGTGGAGTTCTTTCTTGTTGTGTCCGTATCTTCTTGGAGACCTTAGGGGTGTCACTGCCTGAGCTCAAAGTCAATCTCCTCAAGCAGAGAGTAGAAAGAAATGGTCTCAGCCCAGCTAGGGGCTTGGCCCAGCAGGGTAGGGACTCAGCTTCTGCTGGATTTCAGCACCATCTGAAAGGTTATTTTTTCTCTCTCAGCCAGAATAGATTATATTAAAGGCAGGTTTGTCAGGAAGCTGCTCTAGGGTAAGTTTACTGGCCCCAAGGATTGCGGTTATGGGAGATGCCTGATGGGGGGAGGGGGAGAGAAAGGGAGAAAGGGCACACAGGCAGAGAGAAGAGATGAAGGAGAGAGCTTTTCATCTGTATTTCTGACTTAACATCTTGAAAACAAAAAAAAAACAACAAAAAACAGAACAACTTTAAAATGTACTCTTAACGACCCATTGACTCCTACCAGTCAAAAGCTAAGACTGTTACCAGATAGCAGCACTGAAGGCTATGGATGGAACAGAGATTGGTGCACATCTCACCTGTTTTCAAAAGTCTCTCAATTTATAACTCTCTTCTTTTTTTTCTGTCACTATAAAAGCTTCACAAATCTGTTTCCACCTTAGAACATGAAATTTGGGGTAATCCAGATCTGTGTTCCTGAGACCTTGTCATTAATTGTTGGCTATATTGTCTCTTGTTCCCTTTGAGGAAAGAGCTGTTTTTAGGTCAACAACTGCACGTCTATTTTGCATTTTGTATATTTAACCAAGCTCCAGTGAAATATCACTTTGCTTCTACTTGTAGGCTTCAAATAGTCCTTTGTAAGATGGGCCACAAAAGCATTAACAGTAGGGAGTAATTGGACAAATTTTTACTTTTTATACACAGGTTTTTTTTTTTTCAAGTTGAAATCTGCCAACAAATACACTTAGCACCTCAAAGAGGATGAAGGGAGTCTGGAGGGCAAGAGGCACACACAAAGCATTCAATACACGTTACATATGCAGTGTTCTCTTAGGGCTGTCGCCACATCCCAATTATAGTGATTCTGATTTCCCCACTGGATTTGCATAATACCTGTCTTAAAAGAAAAGGTTTTATGATTGGAAAGTTATCTGTTTAATCAGACTCATTTTCAGGAACCCGAGCGGGATGGATTTTTATGTTAAATTCTGCAATCACTGTAAGAGGAACAGATAACAGTGCTGGTTTGAAGCAGATATGAAATATTTTGTTTGGAGTCAGTGTGTATGCAGAACAGTTCAGTGATTACTACTGTGAATCATTAAAAAGAATGGGTTTTTCTTTTACCGTATTCTGATCATATTTCTTGCACTGTCGAAATGATTAGCTTATGTGACAAATATCACTTATGCATTTGTTGCGAGCCACATCTTGTAAACATATTCACATTGAAAAACACTTGCCTTTATTATGTCTACTGATTAAAATACAGTGATGAAATAGTAAAAAATGAATGTATTACTTACTATTCTATGGCTGGGATAAAGCTCTACGACCCAGGAAACTTATAGAAGAAAGAGATTATTTGGGCTTACAGTAACAGATGGTGAGAGTCCATGACCGTGGTGTGAAGGCATAGCAGCAGAAGGAAGCTGAGGGCTCACATCTTGAACTGTAAACACAAAACAAGGAAAAGAACCTCAAAATGACATGTCTTTAAACTTTCAAAGCCTACTCCCAGTGACACACTTTCTTCAATGAGGACATACCTGCTAAGCGTCCCCAAACAATGCTACCAAATGATAGTGACCAAATATTTGAATACCTGAGACTGGGGAGATATTTCATTCAAACCACCACGTGGAATGTTATCATATGTCCCCAGATACATTATGAGTGTATTTCGGAAGAGGCATATGTAAACACACAGGATTTTAGTAACTTGTTACTGCTTTGGAAAGAATGCATTTTTTTTTCACTTTGTGTGTTGTTAGGTTTCTTTGTTAAATGTGAGTAAGTATTAAGTCTTATTTTTTCATATACTACTAAATAAGGAAGAATTTCTTAGACTTACTATTTGACTATTAGAAGGTATCTTTCTGCCAGGTGTGATCGTGCAGGCCTGTATCTCCATCTACTTAGTAGTCAAGGCTGGAGGATCACAAGTTCAAGACCAGCTTGGGCTGCAGACTGATTAAATTCAATGCTAGTCCAGGCAATTTCTTAAGACCTTGTTTCAAAACACGAAGTGTAAAAGGGCTGGGGATGAAAAGCTCATTGCTAGATTGCTGGCCTGGTATGGCCAAGACCCTAGGTTCAATCCCTAGCAACATTCATGCAATTGTTTTTGTTAAAAATGTTTTATCCCAAAGAGATCTCCAAAACAATGATTGAATATGCAAAACTTCAGACACATACTGCTTGGAAAACTGTTTATACAAGTTATTTTACCTGCTTTATTTTTCATTTAAATTTCTACTTTATTTTGGAACTTAGATTTTTTTTTTGTGTATTCTTTTACAACTTGCTAGAGGATCAAGAGACTTTGTAGCCACGTGACAGACATTAACTCCTTGAGCACGAGATAGCTCAAGAGACCAGATCTATCCAGCCTGGACCCAGGAGAAGAAAAGAGATCCACAACTCAGACACAGCCTCAGAGATGGGGTAAGGGACCTGGTTCTTTTCTTGTTAATCTAGGTGCATCTTTCTGTCAGTCTCACAGGTCCTGTCATAGGTCCTTCTTAAAAAGGAATATTACACAGGCAGTCAAGTCCATCCACAGGAAAGAGGCATTTTCATGAAAGCAACAGATGAACACAGGAGAATTGAGAGGGAATCAGTCATGACCAACACAGGGAACCATCGAGCATCCAATATGGAGACAGAAGAAAAGAACTTCCTAAACAAACCAGCTGGACATCATCATTTAACAGCAAACCTTTGCAACAATAACTCAGAATTCAAATGGCTCTAACTCACAGATTTAAAGGTGCAGACTAACTAAGGGGATCACAAAACAAGACACCAATGTATGTTGTCTCAAAGAAACTCATGTAAGTATGAAAGGCATCAAAAACAAACAAACAAACAAACAAACAAACAAACAAACAAACTGGAAATCAAAGGATGAAAATCAATCTATTTAGCAAGCAAAATGAAAGCCACAAACACACCAGCACAGCGACTCACATTACTAGGCTCATTCTCTCCCAATGAACCCTAATCAGTTAGGGGGAAGGGGATTCAATGGCAGGGAACAGAGACCAAGACAGACCCTGCTACACTTGCTAGGGGACCTACATGAAGACCAAGCTGCAGACTTGCTATAAAAATGTAGGGGGCCTAGGTCCAGCTCTTGCATGCTCCCTGGCAACCAGATTTTTAGAGGGGTCAAATTTAGGTCCTTAGGCTTGCACAACAAACACTTGACTGAATGACTCTCTCTGCAGTCCTTACTACATCTAAGTAGGTTATCCAAACTAAAAACTCCAGAGGCAAATTATACCACAAATCCACAGGTTTTAACATATCTATAGACTATCCTACTAAACATATAAGGAACATGTATAGAACTTAAAATAAAATTGGTCACTTTATTGGCCTTGAAGTAAGACCTAACTACCAAAGTGTACATTTCCTTGAGCCTTGACAAACACATCCAATTGCCTGAGTGCCATTACAATATGATGTCCCTGCTTCCAGAAGTTTCCTTTTCTGTGTTTGCATTTAGTCTTGTGCCTCTAAATGGGAAATGGCAACCACAGATCTGCTTCCTGCCACTGTAGTGGGCTTTTCTAGAATAACACCCAAAAGGACCTATGACAGGACCTGTGAGACTGACAGAAAGATGCACCTCGATTAACAAGAAAAGAACCAGCTGGCAGTGAGAGTATTGCCCTACCCACTCTCCTGGGCTTCATATAGCACATGGAACGTGCCCAAGCCAAGTTGCAGAGGACCACCACATACATACTGTAAGGGTCCATGGATAACTCCTGGACTCAAATAGTATGTAAATGCAACAAATGTTTTATTTTGCAGAAGTCCAGTATGCTGGTGTCTCCCCATTACCGAGAGAGAGAGAGAGAGAGAGAGAGAGAGAGAGAGAGAGAGAGAGAGAGAGAGAGAGAGAAGAGGAGAGGAGAGGAGAGGAGAGGAGAGGAGAGGAGGA
>LR749490.1:4615997-4673274 GCA_902729485.2 Mus minutoides
TGTTTTTAACTGACTTGCCTGGACTTGTCCAGTTCTTAGGCCTAGTCTCCTAGATTGCCAGTTTGAAACCTGTGAAGTGGGGGTGGGGTAGGAGTTGGCTGTAACTCCAGTTGCAGGGGATTTCACACCAGCTTCTGGCCTCTTCATGCATCAGGCACACATGTGGTACACAGACAAAGGCAAAACATCTGTACACATAAAATAAAAGAAAACTTAAAAAAGAATAAAAGAAAAATTAGGAGCTGAAGAGATGGCTCAGCAGTTAAGGGCACTGACTGCTTTTCCAGAGGTCCTGAAAGAAAATAATACATGAGGCCTATAATTTAAACACCATTTGCTGAAGAGGATTTAAGGTTTGTAGACCTAGGCCTGAGACAGGCACAGGCAAGTCACAACAAAAGGTGTTGATTCATTCCGGAACTGACGGGTTGTAGAGATAGGGAAGGTATCCAAGAAGGTAATGGGCCATTTGCCCTGTCCTCGGTTGACTCAGGAAAACCCCCAGCGGGATAGCTGCTACCTGTGGCCTCTTGCTGATGTTTGAACTAGCCAATCATGTGAAACCGCACCAATTTCCCGACCCCTACCCCAATTCCGCCAACCCCTTACTCCATTTACTATATAAGCCTCTAGTTTTCGAGCCTCGTGGTCAACTCTTCTACCTCTTGCATGGGGTGGGTGTCGGCCCGCGAAGCTCCGTGAATAAACCTCCCTCATGTATATTACATCAAGATGGTCTCTGGTGATTCCTTGGGTTCGCGAACTCCTGAGTCTCGAGTGGGGTCTTCTTCGTGGACCTTACAGTCCTGAGTTCAATTCTCAGTACCTACATGGTGCCTCACAACCATATGTAAAGGGATCTGATGCCCTCTTCTGGTGTGTGTCTGAAGACCACAGCAATGTACTCAAATACATAAAATAAATAGATAATTTTTTTAAAAGAAGAAATGTCATGATCATAAAAAGAGAAAGAGCTATTAAGATATGTTCTGGTGAAGTGTGGGGGAAGGACGTGTCTGTGCAGGCCCATGCCAAGGCATCCCTTCCTGCTGACGCCTGTATAGTATAGAATAGAGTTTATTCAGGGCATGGGGAGGGGAGTTAAGAGAGTAGCAGAGGCAGAGAAAGGCAGAGAGAAGGAGAGGATAGACACGTGGAGGCCAGCCATGGTTGTGTGGTGGTGGTGGTGGTGGTGGTGGTGGTGGTGGTGGTGGTGGGGAGGGAATGGGGAGAGAGGGGCAAGAGGCAAGGGAGGGGCAGAGAGACAAGAGAGCAAGAGAGAGAGAGGAGGGGCCAAGCAGCCCCTTTTTATAGGGGGTCAGGTCTACCGGGCTGTTGCCATGGGGTCAGGTGGGGTCAGGTCTACCGGGCTGTTGCCAGGTAACTGTGGGGAGGAGCATACCTGGCTGCTGTCAGGAACTGTGGGGGTGGAGTTCAGACAAAATACCAACAAGAAACTTCTATAAAAGAAAGGAAAGAGAAAGAAAGAAAAATTAAAAAGAAAATCTGGGAAGCCGCTACCCAGGGAGAGCCACATTTTCTGAGTTGCTCATTTCTGAACTCACAGAGGTAGATACGGGCACAGTGGGGCAGAAACTCTGGTAACAGAAACTAAGATGCATACAATTGCCTGCCAGGAGTCCTACAGGCAGGGGAATGGAGAAGAGTCAAATGGCACCATTGATGTTTGTGTGGGGCTCCCCCCATTGATGTTTGCATAGGGCTCCCCAAAGCTACTAGAGACCCGCGGGCCTGCACTCATGCATTTCCACATCTCAATCTCCTCGGTGCTACCTTGTCTTTTCTTGTTTTCATCTCCCTGCATTCTCATTCACCCACACAGGGGGTTCCAGCTCTCTGACCACCAACGTTACCTGAGACCATGTTTGCTGCCTTGCAACTGGGTTCCAGACCGAAAGCCGAGGCTTCTGCTTTTAAATGTGTCAAAATGCCATAGAAGGCTGACGAAATTCTCACCAACACAGTGGGTAATGGATCAGTATAGGTCTGACCATCAATGGGGCTATGGGATCCGTGTTATTTTCCATCAACACTTTTACAAACTGACTTAGTGTCGAGATCATAACCATTTTCTTGCCACCTGTTATGCATATTAGCACCGATGTGATTTCTGGTACATTAAGAAAGCATCCCTGTCCTCAGCTTTTAAGTGCTTGCATGGTGCCAAATACACTGCAGAGAAGACAGCTGACAGTGTGACACTGTCTGATGAGACCAGGCACATTCAAGGTGATGCAGCCACCCGGACAGCAGTTAAACAGTTTTTAAAGTAATATTAAGCCTTCAGCACTCGAAATCTGTTTATGCCCCTGCCATTCTAAAATGCATTTCAAATCCATTGTCATTGGTAAAAGGTTTAGAGTCATATTAGAGAGCTATTTTTATAGGTTGGTGTTTATATCTAAAATTTGATAGTGAGACAAATCCTCTCTACGGGTGGAGCAAATTAACATTTTGGCTCTTCCACATAGTGGTGATATTAGGTTAGACTTCACAGAGCCCTGGGGTTTTTCCATGTTAGGGATTTAAAAAAGCTAACAAGATTTTCTACTCCTTGTTTTTAGAAACTCTTATTGTCTTGGTGACAGAGCACTCCTGTAAGTCCCCCCCCCCCTTTTTTTTAAAATAACCACTTTGTTAAGCCAAGTCACTGTATTTCCATATTACATAGATATTCCTCAATTTGATGAGTGGAATCAGCAGTCCCAAATCTTTTTTTAAATGTAAAACATATAATTTATTATTGTTGTTTAACAAATGGTGGTTTCTTCCTCCTAAAGTAATTGGATTTTCTTTCTCTTAAAGTAATTGAATTACACGTTTTTAAAGGAAATTATCATGCATAGCCCTCTACTTCTTTGTTAACATTTTTGAGATACCAGTGAAGGGTTATTTCCTTTCCAAACTGGAGACTTTAACATTTCCCTGCAGAATTGTTAAGTGATCTGTGCACAGCCCACATGTTCTTCCCACCTCTTAGCCTTGCAAGAATGTTATGTGTGTTAGGGTTTCTATTGCTGCAACAAAATAAAATGATCAAAAGCAAGTTGGGGAGGAAAAGGTTTATATTCAGCTTATACACTTCTCTGCATTGCTGTTCATCACCAAAGTAAGTCAGAACAGGAACTCAAACAGGGCAAGATCCTGATGGCAGGATCTGATGTAGAAGCCAAGGAGGGGTGACACTTACTGGTTTGCTTCTGCCGGCTTGCTCAGCCTACTTTCTTATAGAACTCAGAACAACCAGGTGAGGAATGGCACCACCCTCAATGAGCTGGGCCCTCCTCTACTATTGATCACTAGTTTTTAGAAAATGCCTGACAGCTGGATGTCATGGAGTTATTTCCTCTATTGAGGCTCCTTCCTCTCTGATGACTCTACCTTTTGTCAAGTTGACACACAAAACACGGCAGTACAAGTGCCCACATCAAGGCTGACCATATGCTTCCTGTCCATCTTTTCTTTTCCTCAGTTATCATTTTGTTAACTCTTCATTGCTTGGGGGTCACTTGGACAAGGGCTGGTTTCTTGCAGCTTGAGAGAGCAGCTCCTGTATTGAGCCCAGCTAAGATAGAAGTCTGACATTACTGGAAAGCCCTGAGCTCAGTGCAAAATGGCAGACTCTCTTTGTCAGCAGGGCTACTCCTTCTTTGACTTTGTCTGGGGAGCTTGAAACCCCCATACTCTCAACCTTCTGAATGCCATATATCTTTGGTGAGATTACAGGTTCAGCTTCTTTTCTTACAATGAGAAACCCACTCAGCAAACATTTAAGATTCCTAGAATGCCTCCCCATGCTAATGAGGCATCTCAGTATGTTAGCCTTCAGCCAATGATCTTTGCCTACTCTGCATATTCCTATCCCCAACCCCAAAACTATATAAACCTTGATTCACCCTGAATAAAGTTGGTCTGCCTTCCTGAAGCTGATCCCAGAATGTCGACATTTCCATTCCTATTCACAAGTCGTCTGAAACTACTCAGCTCATTTTGTTCCTGTGGGCCGGTGGTCATTGACCCCAGGGAAAAGGAGACCCACACTCCTGTTCTTCAGGTGGTCACAGGATTAAGAACTGTGGGAAGGTCCGTATAGTGGTGCCTCAGTGTCCTGATGGAGTTGACATCAGTAGCATCTTTAGTAACAAGGATACTTCCCCTTGTTAGGCTTGTAGAAGATGTACAGAGGACTCAGGAGGCTTGCTGGCCTCCAGGGTTGGCTATGGAAGCTCTTGTTGCCACTTTTACTCTAAAGTCAGAGGTCCTTCCATAGCAGCAGGATGGAATGAGCCTGGAGCATTGTGGAAGAGGAAGCACGCTGAGCTTCACACTAATTGAGCTCTTTCTGTGGATCAGAATCTATTTGCATTCATTTTCCCAGAGAAAGGTTTTAGCTTCAGATGGCATCCATCATTGCAGCAGAATTACCTGTGCCACCAATAATGCTGTGTGGGCAAAATTAGACAAGGTACATTAGGCGAAGAAGGAAAGGATCTAAGGCTCTCAGTGAATAGGCTGTATGATCTGCCTTCTTTCCTGACCTCTTGAAGAGACCTTCTTGGTGGGTTTCTTAGCACCAGCTGGATAGAAAGGAGTTATCAGAGAAAAAATGACTACTTCCATACTAGGCACAAATAGAGACTGCTTTATAGTGGTGTATCAGTTCCCATCAAAGAACTCAGCAAACTTCAAAAATGTTAACTCCTTAAGCTTCTGTGCTCTTGTTAAGGGGAAACTTCTCCCCAAGGAGCTTTTAGGCTTGAAATGCAACATGGGTGTCTTAGTTACTGTCCTATTGCTATGAGTAAACACCATGACTATACAATTCTTACAAAAGAAAATATTTAATTAGATACTTGCTTACCTTTCAGAGGTTAGTTCAAGATCTGATCATCATGGTGGGAAACAGACAGGCATAGTGATGGGGCCGTAGCTGAGACCTTTATATCCTGATCTGCAGCTAACAGGCAGAGAGAGAGAGAGAGAGAGAGACAGAGAGAGACAGAGAGAGACAGAGAGACAGAGAGAGACAGAGAGAGAGACAGAGAGAGAGAGACACACAGAGAGACACAGAGAGAGAGACAGACAGAGACAGACAGAGAGACAGAGAGATATACAGAGAGAGATACAGAGAGAGACAGAGAGACAGAGAGAGACAGAGAGACAGACAGAGACTGGGCTTGGTATGAGCTTTTGAAACTCCAAAGCCAACTCCCAGTGACACATCTCCTCCTACAAGGCCACATCTTTAATCTTCCCCAAGCAGTTCCACTCCCTGGTGACTAAGGATTGAAATATATACTCCTCTGGTGGCCATTCCCATTCCCACCACCACAAGGAAGATCACCATCCATCAGTGTGGCCCAGGCTATTGTGCTGTGGTGGCAGGGTTCTTGAACCTAACATTACTGTTTGTTTCTTCATTTATTACTTCTAAGGAAGTGTATTTTTACATGTAAGGGCATTTTAAAGTTGCTTGTTTGATTATCTGTTTGGCAATCATAATGTGCTGTTTGGAGATTGCACTAAATCTGAACACAACTCTAGAATTGTCCCTAGGTGTCTGCTCTACATTTCATATCTCTGCTGCCTACATAGATTTGAGAAGAGGCCGCAAAAAGACAATCTATATCCCTGCTATCATCTCTTGAAAACACCCTTTCATATGAGTGGCCACTTGTGAATTCAAACACCATCTTTCTCTTATAGAATTAATATACCTTCCCAGGGAAAATGACTCCAGCACTAAACAAAGGAAGAAAGTCTTTAATAATAGCACATGACTGTTTCTAGCTAAGGTGCAAAAGGAAACCAACCCTGACCTGGGATTCTCATCAGCTTTCATGGCCCCAAGTTATACTGTGAGCAATTAAACATGAATCACAGAGACAGAAACTCCACGTTTGGGTTGTTTTGGACAAATGGGAGAATCACCAAGTTAAAACACTATTGTAGTTATTCCAATACAGACATGGCTTGATGGCTATCCTGATGCTTGGCTGAATTATACTATTTCTGATAAGAGAGTTAAGATTTAATCATGGCAGCCCTGACTCAGTGCCCCTCCACCGAACTGCCCACTATATTCACGTTCTTTGGTATGGGAGTAGGGAGTAGGCGTAATGGCCAGGTGGGAGCCGAGGGTGTCTCCTTTTCTTATGGGAATAGGGTTGAATTGGCAGCAATCTCAATGAACAGAACTTAACAGAAGCATTGGCTTAGCAAACCCAAACTTTAATTATGTTGAAAGTACATGTTTTTTCTTTCTACAGTTTCTACAAGTCAGGTCATCACACTATTTGTTCTTGAGTGCTCTATTTACACTATTCTGTAAAATTTATTTCCTGAGCAAGTTTAGTGTATTATTGCCAAGCTACCCTGTCTTCATTCTTGATCTATGGATTGCTAAATCCCTGTATTTTGTTAGAAAATGCACTTCCTTCGTTTCGCTTCAGGCTTTTTTAATCAGGCTGTTGTTCATTGGTTTCCTTTTCAGCACTGAGGATAAAACTCAAGACTTTGTAGATGCTTGGTAAGTGCCGTTTGCCACTGAGATGTCATTATCCTTTTGGAGTCAGAGCCTCTCTAAGTTGCCAAGCCTGGCCTTGAACTCATTCTGTAACAAAGGCAGAGTTGGAATGCTTGGTGAGGCCCAGGCAGGCCTGCCATATATGTACAGTAACCTGCAGTAAGCAGGAACTTGCTATGGGGAACTGTGGCTGGTGAATTCTCTTTAGGCAGGCTTGTTGTTTGTCCTGCTACCTCCTCTCCAGTGTATCCTGGTTGCTCAGTGTTCTCTGCATATACTTCATCTTGCTCTAAACCTTGGCTATGTGAGGTACTCACTTTCTTCGATGATGCTTGCCAGAGTCTTCTAGTGCTGGGCTAATGGCATTTGATGGGAGAGTTTGGGAAGGTAGGATTGGGCCCAGTGCCCAGATTGCTGTATCAACATATGGAAGTTCAAAAGTAGAAGTGTTTTTGTTTGTTTGTTTGTCTGTTTTGTTTTGTTTTTGTTTTTGTTTTTGTTTTCTGCTTAGTAATTGTCTGGGTTTTTGTCAGCTTGATGCAGACCAGGGTCATCTGGGAAGAGGGAACTCCAACTGAGAAAATGCCTTCAAGGGGCTGCCTGTGAGCTAGTCTGGGGATGTTTTCCAGATTAGTGACTGATAGGGGAGGACACAGCCCACTGTGGGCAAGGCCATCCCTAAGTAGGTGGTCTTATATGGTATAAAAAATCAGGCTGAGCAAGTGGTGGCAAGCAAGTCAGTTAAGCAGTGTCCCTCCATGGTCTCTGCTTTAGTTCTGGCCTCCAGGCTCCTGCCTTGATTTCCTACCTTGGCTTCTCCTGCTGATAAGCCTGTCTTTCAGATAAATCCTTTCTTCTCTAAGTTGTGATGGCTTAAATAGGAATGGCCCCCAAAGACTTGTAGACTTGAAAGCCTGGCCTCCCGGGAGTGGTACTATTAGGAGGTGTGGCCTTGTTGCAGTAGTTGTGACCTTATTGAAGGAAGTGTGCTACTTGGGGTGGACTTTGAGGTTTCAGATGCTCAAACCAGTACCTCACTCTCTTCCTAGAGGCTACAGATTCAGATGTAGAACTCTCAGCTCCTTCTCTCGCACCATGTCAGCTTGCACACCGCCATGCTTCCCACCATACTTCCTACCATTACAGTGATGGACTGAACCTTTGAACCTGTAAGCCAGCCCTAATTAAATGTTGTCCTTTGTAAGAGTTGCCATGGTCATGGAGTCTCTTCACATCAGTGGAAACTCTAACTAAGGCAGTTGCTTTGATCATAGTGTTTTAACACAGCAATACAGGGCAAATGGGGACAGTGACCTTTCTATACTTCTGTTTCTTCCTCTGCACAAAAGAAATAAGCCTTGTTTAGTTTTTGTGTAAAATTTCTTTTAGGGCTGAAAAATGGCATTGGTCCAAAGACTTTATTTCTGTCAAATACTGTACAGTGTGGCACGTGTCTCCACTGAGTCAGATCCTTTCATCTTGAAGAGTGGTTTGTCTTTGCTCGTTGGTAGAGCAGGTATTGACCCTGGCAGTCTGGAGAGATGTGCTAGAAATTTGATACAGAAAGTTTTAGGGTGAGACGAATAGATGCATTGGACAGAAGGTTGCAGGCTGAGGTTAGGAATTGGGGGCAGGGGCTTTAGAGTGCCTGGTAGGGTAACAGCTGGCATCTGCAATGACTTTAAGGCCAGTGTTTCACCCCACTGCTCCTGGAAGGGCGTCTTTTGTTGCAGCACGAAGTTCAGAGTGACTTTGGCTTCACATCTTGGTTAGAATTTAGGGTAGTGAAAAGAGTTAAGGAATGTAGGTCATGGCAAACTTCGAAATTTCAAAGCACCCTTCCTAGGAATAGGACCTGCCCTCCTATTATCCAGTTGACTAGAGGAGAAAATTAATTTGGGAGTGTAATTAATGTGACTTCTAAACAGACGTGATGTGGAGAAAGTGGCGATTTAGTTTTAGGGAAGTCTTTGCTTCTGGAGTACAGGAGGAAAGCCAGAAGACCAAGGTGAACTAACTTGAATGCAGTGGTTTGTCCTTCTGTTCACCCAAACTCTGCTCTCCAGGGACACAGAAATTTAGGGTTCATATGAAACTTAAGATTGGGTATTCAAATAGTGTCAACTGGTGGCCCAACAGATAGACTTTATTTGGTGGGTATAATTTTTTTGTGTGTGTGACCCAAAGAAATTAAGCCCATAGGAGTTTACATAAAACTCAAAACTTGCACTGTCTTCTAAATCACTGAAAGGCTCTTAATGCCCCATATATCAAGCTGAAATGAGATGCCCAAGTAGGAATCGGAACAGATTTACCTTACGTTAGGCTATCACTGTCCATCCGAGTCTCGTCAGGTAGATGTGACATATAAGCATCCCAAAGCTAAGCTTGGGAAGCAGTTCCATGCTTACTCCTAACGTAGGGGATGTGGAAGGAAAAAAATGACACAGAGAATGTAATAATACCAAAGAAACTACTCTCACACCAGAAGAAAAAAAAAGATGTATGTGAATGTTCTTTGCTCTAAAAAAAGACAGTACAAAAAAATGATAGTGTCATTTTAAAGGGCTAAGGACCATTAAGACAGTGGGTCTCAACCTGTGGGTGGCACCCCCTTTAGGGGGCTCACATTTCAGATACTCTGCATATCAGACATTTGCATTATGATTCATGATAGTTGCAAACATTGTAATCATAAAGTAGCAATGGGATAATTTAATGTCGAGGTCACCACATGAGGAACTGTATTAAAGAACAGCAGCATTAGGACAGCTGAGTGCCATTGCTTTAAGGGATTAGCAGCCTTGTTGGGTTTGGGGGACGGCAAAGTGTAGGGTTAGTGCTGTCCCTAATCTTTGGATTACTGAGTGACACAAATATCACCCGGCAGGGCCATTTAATAGCAGGAGAGCCACAGGTACTAAAGGAGTCTGCCACCCCTGTACCTGGGCACAGGCAGAGAGTTGGTAACTGGGCTGGAGGCCACCTTCTGACTCCAGTGCTTAAGACTGGGCAATGCTAGGAAGATTCAGATTTCTCCGGAAAAGTCTTTTATGTCAGGGGCATAAATGGAGTTAGACATTCATCTCAGCTAAAGCAGTTCAATGAAAGCATCTAATGCGTCGGTCTTCAGAACTGAATTATAAGTAGCTCACAAGCCTCTGTAACTCCAGTTCCAGAAGGTCTGCTTCCTTTTTCCTGGTTTCCATGGGCACTGTATGCACACGACGCACAGAAATACGTGTAGGCAGAGCATACTAAACACATTAAACAAAACAAAATGAAAACCTTAATATTTATGATAGTTCATAGGCGCTCATCCAGCAAAGATTTACTGAGCTGCTTTATAAGCAAGACTGTCCTGGGAGCCACGGACATATGAACAAAGCTTTATAAACAAGAATGGAACAGAAATCAACTGAATGTTGGCCTTATCCATGGATGATATAAATACAGTATTATTTTGATGGGGTCTAGCAACTACATTTACTAATAACACTTGAAAACCTGATATATTTGATGAGCATTCAGGCAAATTTCACTATTCTGCATATAACAAAACCTTTTTTTAACCTGTATTTGTCTGGTTATTTCCTTAGGACAGATTTTCTTGATTTTTGTCACTATTGATGCTTTGAGATGGTTAATACCTTACTGTAAGTAGATATCCTGTGTGTGGTAGAATGCATACAAACAACCCCAATCCCTATTTACTAGATGTGAGTAGTAACTATGACAACCAAATATGTCTCTGCATGTTGCTAAATGTTGAGTACCATATAAGCAAAATTTCTAGAATACAGCTTAAAGCTTTGCCTATGGGCCCCACATTAAAGACCAAGAGAAACTGTATTTCTAGTGTTGCTCAGGGCACTACAGAGTAGACATTTTTCTCCACATCTAGAGGTGTAGTGTTCATTTGTGTATGTTTTGTAGGAAGACGACTTGACTGCTCTAGTGTCTGGAACACAGTTCCTGCAGTCATATGGGATTCTATGTTTAACCTTTTGAGTGGTCGCCACACTATTTTCCAAAGTGTTAATTGCATTTTAAATTCCTACCAGTGGTGTTGGAGGGGTTTCTGATTTCTCATTATTTTTGATTATCTGGGACAGGTTATTTTCACCTTTGGTTTTTTTTTTCTTGTTCTGGGGGATTTTGACAGCTAAAAATCCATTTTATTCTACTTAGGAAACTTTGCATAATATGTCCTTAAATGTAAACACTTTGGAAACTGTTATTTGAGAGTATGTAACTTCTTGGCTCTGCTTTGGCTCTTATAGACATGTTAACACCACACGTCTCCAAGGAAGAGTGGCTATTTTTGTTGTTCATTTGTTTCGGGGTTGTTTCTTGTTGCTGTTGCTGGGCTTTATTTTAAGGCAAGGTCTTGCTGTGTTGTTCAGGTGAGCCTCAAGTGATGTTTGGACTCTTGGACTCATTTGATCCTCCTGCCTCAGCCTCTTCACCAGGTGGAACTGTCAGTTGCTGGACAGGAGGAGGTATAGGCCAGAATTTTGGCTAAGATAAAGTATCTCTAAGCTTGCAACTTCTCAGTCCTTTATATTTACAGAAGTTCTAATTAGTCAACCAGACTTATAGAATCTGCAGGGTTTTTTTTTTTTTTTTTTGGTTGGTTTTTTAGTTTGAAATTCAGTTTCCACTCAGTGGAAGGAATATTGCCCCTATGTAGGCAATCTTGTGGTTACTGTTAATTGTGCTGAAATTCCCAAGTATTAACTGGTGAGAAGTTCTAACTGGCTTGAGTTGAAAGGCTCATTATCCTTTCCCTGGTTTGATAATTTTCCATCTGTCCATCCTGTTTCAGAACTACAGGTGCACATTACTACTTGCATTTTCTGAAGATGTTTTAAATCCACACCACACTAGGGGGAAGAGGAGATGGCAGCAAGAGAAGAAATGGACGCTCTTGTTGGGGCATGTGAGGTTTCATTAAGTGAAAGCAAGATAAGCTACATTTAAACCTGTTTACTGTGGAATTTCTGCTCAGACAGGGACTGAATTTACACCAGTGTCTAGTGGGCACACGGAGGGTGAGAGAATTTACCATTCTGCTCTGCAAAGGTGGCTTGTTTGTGGGTGCTTTCTGATTTACATATGGCTTCCTTGTCTTCTCTGCTTCAGCATAAGGTTGATTGTCCTACAATAGAAATTCACCATTCCTGCAAAAAAGCCCTTTTCCTTCTGCACAGCTCCATTCATGTAAAGTTCAAGCATGTTGCCATCAGGCATCTGAACAACTGAAGTTTGACTGAAGTAGCCGTAATTCATAATTTTATGGCAATTTAGAAAGATACCCAGTTTTGAGTCTGTGCCTCCCCCATCACTTGTGGGTAAGGGGGATCATCTTAGGGTTTGGGGTCTTGTTTTATGCAGCAGGAATAAGAATGAGACAATTTATCACTATTAACATGGCAGCACGGGGAGGGAGGATGTCTTAATGGACTCTTGATGTTTATGGGTGAGAAAATAGTCCTCATAGGTAAGACTGGAATTTCTGAAACAATTGGAGATGAAAGATAAATACAGAGAGGGGCTGTCTTAGGGTTTTATTGCTGAGAAGAGACACCATGACCAAGGCAACTCTTATTTAAAAAAAAAACAAAAACATTTAATTAGAGCTGGTCTACAGTTTCAGAGGTTTAGTCCATTACTGTCTTGCTGGGAAGCATGGGACTAGTAGGCAGACATGGTGCTGGAGCAGCTGAGAAATCTATATCTTGAGCTGCAGGTAGCAGAAAGGAACTGCGTTCCACACTGGACAGAGCTTGAGCATAGGAAACCCCAAAGCTCAGCCCCCCAGTGACATACTTCCTTTAACAAGGCCACACTTCTCCAACGAGGCCATACTTCCTAGTAGTGCCATTCCCTATGGGTCAAACCTTCAAAAACGTGAGTCTATGGACCCATATTCAAACTATTACAGGGGCCCACATACTTCAGAGAGAACTCCTGTTTTAACATGGATGCTACTGTGTGCTAAAGTGTCGTTGTGGAGAGAATTTCAAAATGCAATGGAAGTTCACACTGACAGAATGAGATGAGTTCACCTGAGCCACAAGGAGTGGCCTGAGAGATGGAGAAGCAGGAGAAAGAAGAGCAAAGAGCTATGAGAAAAGACAAAAGGCATCTAGATATCAGGGAGGATGTGGAAGCTTGGCTTCCCTGTATCTGGATCTGGTTGGTAGTTGTGATTACTTCAGGGTCATCTGTACCATCCCCACTGCTGAGCCCAAGGATAATGTAGAGAGTGTGGTCACATAAACTGCCTGCTGGAGGTGAGCCTCTAGGGCCTCAGGTCACCACACCACATGTAAGCATCATGAAGCTAATACAAGGTAGTGTGTACCACTGAAGCTAGTGCAAGGTCATGGGCCAGGCGTGCTCAGGGATGAGATGCTCAGCGTAGACAGTGAAGGGGCTTGAGAGATGGCTCAGTAGTGAATTATACTTATTGCTCCTATAGAGAAGCCGAGTTCAGTTTCCAGTACTCACATGGTGCTCACAATCATAAATCATATATATTCTGCTACATATGCATCTAGAGACACGAGCTCTGGGGGTACTAGTTAGTTTATATTGTTGTTCTACCTATAGGGTTGCAGACCCCTTCAGCTCCTTGGGTACTTTCTCTAGCTTCTCCATTGGGGGCCCTGTGTTCCATCACATAGATGACTGTGAGCATCCACTTCTGTATTTGCCAGGCACTGGTATAGCCTCAAAAGAGACATCTATATCAGGGTCCTTTCAGCAAAATCTTGCTGGCATATGCAATAGTATCTGGGTTTGGTGGCTGATTATAGGATGGATCCCTGGGTGGGGTAACATTTTGTTTTTTTAAGACTGAAGATATCAAATGACCTTGTCTGTCCTTAAAAGCATTCATCAAGGGGCTGGCGAGGTGGCTCATTCAGTGGGTAAGAGCATTGATTGCTCTTCTGAAGGTCCTGAGTTCAAATCCCAGTAACCACCCATAATGAGATCTGATTTCCTCTTTTGGCACATCTGAAGATAGCTACAGTGTACTTATGTATAATAATAAATAAATCTTTTTTTTAAAAGAGTATGCCTCGAGCTAGTGATTTCAACTATTTATGTTTTATAGACACCATAGAGGTGTGTGTGTGTGTGTGTGTGTGTGTGTGTGTGTGTGAGATGGGGAAGAAACAGAAAAAAAATCCCAAAAAACTAATGGAGCAGTCATAAAGGATATTTATATAGAATTTTGCTTCTCCTTTTTGGGACCATGTCTCAGAATTCACAGTCAGGAGAATTGGTGCAGTATAAGATGGGTTAAGGAGGGAACTTCACTCTAAAGACAGGGAGTGGTACAGAGCAGGATAGCTGTACCCGTGACTCCCCTGTCCTCCTTCATGGCCTGGTAGACACTCAACTGAGATTAGTTGGAGCTCCTGATCAATGGACTGAGTGTGAGTTCTTGAGTCATTGTGAGTGGAAATGGGCTTTGACTTAAGCAGAGATAGGCAGAATTAATGATTTCTCTATGACTCTGGTCAGGAGCAGGGACTGTGCTGCTGTTTGACTGCACTCTAAGAGACATCTGTGTTCCTTCTCTAGGACTCTTCTATGGGTCAGAACATAAACCACTATACAGGTGACATTGGACCTGTAATAAAAAGCAATAAGTTGGATAAGAAACATATGAGATAACCACTGGGTTCTGGGGAATCCATTCACTGCCTTACTTGTGGAGATATATACCTCAAAGGCAGGGTTATTCTGAGCCATTTTTGGTCCTGCTTTAAAAAAAAAAAATCAGGCCGGGCGGTGGTGGCACACGCCTTTAATCCCAGCACTTGGGAGGCAGAGGCAGGCAGATTTCTGAGTTAGAGACCATCCTGGTCTACAAAGTGAGTTCCAGGACAGCCAGGGCTATACAGAGAAACCCTGTTTCAAGAAACCAAAAAATAAATAAATAAATAAAATAAAAATAAAAATCAGTCAAATAATATATGATATTTTAAAAAAAAAGAAAGTGTGCCCACTTCGGCAGCACATATACTAAAATTGGATATAGAGATTAGGATGGCTCCTGTGCAAGGATGACACGCACAAGAATTCATGAAGTGTTCCATATTTTAAAAAAATTAGAAAGCATTGTTGGAAAGAATAAGCTTGCATAATCTCTCTTCAGAGGTAATCACAGAACATTTGATGGTGTTGGGACTTTTTCTAGTGAGACATTATCCTGATGGCTTAACTGATGACAGACCATAGAAATAATTTACCAAAGTCAAATTTAGTACAATGAGTTTATTGTTATTTACAGAAATAGGTGCATGGGGTCACTTACAGGGTATCAGTGACTCAAAAGCTGCTTCATCACTAGAAATCCACCCCAGAGTGGGTGATACTCAGAAAGCTGTATTCCTAGTGCTGTCTTTACAACTTGTAAACAGCTTGACAGCCAGAGACTCTTTTTTTCTTTTGTGATTGTCTAATGCTTGTGTTTTGAGAGGAGACCTTGTGGGTCCTGTAAGTTCCAGGAGCTTCCGGCATTTTCTCTAATTCTTGAGTCTTACGAGCCTTTGAGCTTCCTCCAGGAAAGTGTTTCTATTGGGAGGATATTGCTACAGAAAATATTGGGAAGATACTGATTTAACTGCCTGGGTTACTTTGTGCATATACAGTCTTCCCTTAACCCCATCGTCTTAGAAAACCTAGGTTGACCTCATCAGTACTATATGTGAAGAAGTGGAACTACAAATTGTGCTTTGGATCTCCATGCAGGAAAGCAATGTCAAGGAGAGAGAGGCTCCAGCCTGACTGTAGTAACCTATGTGTCTCTCAGGAGGAAAGATGATGGGTGTCTAGAACTGCAAGACTGCACTTACTTTACATATGCTGTAAGAACAGTCATGCCCCTTTTCTCTGGGGGAGGAACTATCACAAGGGGTGAATGGCAGCAGAGATGCAGAGAAAATTTGTGAATCCCCTCACAATCCAACTTGGAGGCCTAAGAGCTAAGTGCTCCAGATGGGCTGGCAGAATCCGAGGGAATAAAAATGGAGTGGAGAATGGAGCAGGGAGCAGGCAGGCTGTACCACCATGCTGAGGCCTGTTTTCCTTTCAACAGATCAGCAAACTTATGCCGTCTTCAACAGAAAGACATATTGCATATAGATCACATGCCAAAAAAAAAAAAAAACCAAAAACACCCCAACAACAACAACAAAACAAAACCAACAAACCAACACATACACACACCACCACCACCACCAACAACAGCAACAAACAAAATAAAACAAATAAAAAACTAGAGTTTTAATGATAAATAAATACCCAGGAAACCAAGTGTCTGAGAGTTGTCCACTCTGTCCTCCAAAGAGTGACTCCTTTAGTCATGCTCTCTTGCCTTGTTTATCATAAGAAGTAAGACATTATTTGGCCACCCAGATGAAAAATGAATTCATGCCTGAAGAGATTTGTTCATCTAAGAAAGCACAGAAGCAAGGAAATAATTAGTATGATATGCCCTCTCCCCCAATTAATGAATGCAATTATGACTAAGCCACCCCTGGCCTGTGTGGATCCTCAGGTTGGCAGAGGTGTGGGTCTAGGCTGCAAAAGGCAGGCAGGCATGAGTCACAAATAGTACTATGGTTTCTATGGTGGAGGTTCAAGTCCAACAAAGCTATCGTAGTCTATGCACCATCCAGGATCAGCCAAGTGTGCTCACTGAGTGGACAGTAAAGATGTTTGTCCAGGTGGTCACTGAGGATTCTTCCAGACACAAGCTATCCTGGAAACGTCCCTTCATCATGAAGCATATTCTCATTTTCTCCTTTCTGGGATGCTATCAAGAGACACAGCTCTAATTAAGACTGAGAAGTTATATGATCATGGAGTTTTTCCCAGAAGGAATGTCTTGCAAAAGAGGAAACAACAGGCTGACAACTTCTGGTGCTCTTTCCCTGGACCCAGAAACACCTATGTCTGTCCATTTGCTTCAGAATCTTCCTAGATTTCATGGAGGGCTGTTTCCCATCATTGGTGCTATTCTTGGAGAGGTGCTGCATTTCAATTAGAATTTGTTCCATCCATCAAGGAGCTCAAGATTAGTTAGAGAAGCAGGCTCTCATGTAAACATCTGACCTATTCCTGAAAGTTTATGAAAGCTGTGATTCAAGAAATAATCCTAAAGTTTGAGAATTGGCTTAGCAGGTAAAGGCCTGGGCTGCTCCTTCAGAAGACCTAGGCTGAATTCCTAGCATCGTATAGTGTGACTCATAATCATCTGCAACTCTAGTTCCAGGGGATCTGACATCCTCTTCGGACTTCAGCAGGCACCAGACACATAGGAATTGCAGTGTGGCTGCTGGGGAGGAAGCCCAGCTCCACTGCAAGGGCAGTAAGTGCTATTAACTGCTGAATCATCTTTCCAGCATCTTTCCTACTAACTCTTATCTGAGGACGTGCTCCCTTTGTGTGCTAAAGTGTACAGACTGTCTTGGGCAAACAGGCTGTAGTATGCACACCGACTTTCTATGCACTGGTACACTATTTCAAACATTTTGTTTATTTTTGTAAAAAAGAAATCCTGAATGCTTGAGGATTCTACTGCCTGTTGTCTGTGTTTGTTGTGGCTGTGGACTGTGTAATTGTAGTGGGGATACTGTTTCCGTTGTGAGTAGTCTCCCATTGTTGCCAGGGTTTCTGGGCATCCTGTCAGGAAAACTGCAGCTACATCTGACTGAGAAGCAGAGGGGCTGGAAGAATTAAAGTGTCAACCCGAAGAGTCCAGTTCTTCCTCATCAAGGCAAAAGCTCAGCTGTAGATCTATGGCTTCCTCACTGCTTGGAAAATTGGATTGCTGACAAGAAGAAAGTCAGTAGAGTGCCAGTAAGGCAGGCGTTCAATTTCCACACGCAAGCACCTTCTCATCCTGGACCAGGCTGAAACAACATATGTAGACATTGAAAACCACTTTATTCATTTTCATCCACAGGGACTTTGTATTCATGTGTAAGATGACTTACAGTACTATTTGTGACGTGATGTGATTAAGGACACCTCTTGGTACCATTGCACATATGGAAAAATCACTTACCTTGCATTTCTGAGATGATGAAATTACAAGAATAAACATCATGGGATGTTTGTGTGTGTGTATGTGTGTGTTGCCTGCACATATGTCTATACACTATTTCATGCCTGGTACTTATGGAGGTCAGATGAAGGTCAGATCTCCTAGAACTGGAGTTTCAGATGGTTGCAAGTCACCAACCATGATGGGAATCAAACCTGGGTCTTTTGGAAGAGCAGCCAGTTCTCTTAATCATTGAGCCATTTCCCCAACCCCTAGAAATTACGTGTTATTAAAGAGATGTTTCTGGATAGCTCATTTTTTTCTGTAATAGGGAGAGATAAAAGACTGCTTCTACAAAGAGAGTTTCCCCACAGCATGGCTTGGAAATCTTCCTTTACTAACACACACTGCATCAGACTGTCAGTTGTTTGCCTTGTGGCCCCACTTTTATAGCAGACTCCAAGAACAGAACTATAACAATTCAAACACATCGGAACTAAGGTGGCAGTGTCTGGGAGGTAATGTCGAATCCCAGCATCTTAATGGTATAGTACTAATATTCCATGACTAATGTTAACTAAAAACAAAACAAAACAAAACAAAAAAACAAAACAAAAAACCCCCAAAGTTACAGGCAGCATGTTTTCTAATTCAGAATCAATTTATTTCAATCAAAACATCATGGAAGTAGCATAAAAAATGAGACAGAAACCCGGACAGAAGTGTGGAGCACACATGAGTACTCAAAGTCAACTGACTTTCTACAAAGGTGCAGAGAACACATGGTGGGGAAATACAGTCTTTCCAGGAAATGATATGGGGGAGACTCAATATTCAGATGTAGGAGCATGAATGTGAACTCTCATCTTACACCATGTACAACAATCGACAAAAGAGTATGAAAGACTGAGAAATAGCAGCTGAAACTGTAACTGCCGGAAGGAAACAGAAAGGAAATTTCCCCTGAACTCTTGTAGATGACACCATGAAGAAAGACCATGAAGTAGAAAAGTATTAAGTAGAAAGTGTTAGAACAATGGAAGAGTGAATAGAGAATGTGAA
Source organism: Mus minutoides (assembly GCA_902729485.2). Taxonomy (NCBI): domain Eukaryota; kingdom Metazoa; phylum Chordata; class Mammalia; order Rodentia; family Muridae; genus Mus; species Mus minutoides. Next base: position 4,634,678 of record LR749490.1, read on the forward strand.
CTGTAGGTTTGCTCTTCTGAGACGTCTTGACTTCTCTCTAGTTCTTGCCCACTGAGTGCCCTTCCTCCTTTTCTTTAGAACATCATTATCCCATGAAGAAAACCTCTCCTTTTTCATTGACTTCAATCTCTGTCGGATAACCAAGTGGTGTGGGCACATGTCCCCAGACATAGAAAGACATAGAAAAGTTGGGCTCATTTTCTTGGGATTGAATTTGGGTGGCATTTGGATATTAAACACAAGCCAGAGCCCCTTGTTATAGGTGAACTTTGACAGGAGTGTCACCTGTTCATCACCTTGCCCATACTGCATGGCTCCCTTTTAAACTTAAACCTGGTTCTTCTGCACACCCGAATCTCTGGCTAACTCAACCAGGAGAGGAACATGGTGGAACAGTATGTAGTGTGTCAGAGTTCATTTTCCTTGTTCGAAATCTGAGAACCTTAATGGATTCATAGTTGGGCTACAATTCTAATGGTTGGGACAAGCATGTGCTAAATTATTTAGCAGTAAAAGCTGGTGCTCTGGCAGCCGTGAGGCCATGAACCTCTTTAGTCAGAGCTCTGAGGTATATCTCCTGCCCAGATGGAGCAACGACTGTGGGTGCTTATTTTATAAGCATGCACACACACTCACACATGTGTACCCACATGCACATTCACACATACCAACGTACTCATATATACTCGCATGCACACACACAAATGAATATCACACAGACAATTAGGATGGCTTGGTTAAGTCTATCTTCTTTTGTAATAATTACATTCTTAAGGTCATGCTTCACTGCCCGCTTCATACCTTTCTGCTGGGAGGTGCGACAATTTTTGGATTTCTATGATATGCCTAATGCTCTGTCAATGAGATCACTGTAGTATATTAATGTCACTTATCATATTCTCTTCACATAGTAAGAGCCATAGATGACAACAGTCTTACGAAGAATTTCAGTTTTCAGAGTGGTGAGAATGTGGGCCCATTTTGTTTGCTACATAAGATACGTGAGAGAGGTCAATAAGGAACCAACAACCCTGTGTTGGATTTTCATGGTGTAACAGACTTCACAACTCTGCATGGTGTCTGGGCAGTCTGAGCCTGGGATTCAGGGGAGGTAGGTGAGCAAAGTAAAGCAATAAAAAAAAATTAAGGAGCTGTAAAAGAAAAAATCCTTGATATTTGAGGTATGGTGAGTTACAGCTGTAATCTCCACGCTTGGGAAACTGAGACTTAAAAATGGGGCCAATCTCATAGACAGATAAGTAATATATTGTAGCAATATATAAAAAGTACCTTTATATCTCCAGTTAGTAGACTCTCAACTATTTATAGGTGAGATAGTACAGTGCTGTCTTAGCCATACTGAAGCCTGAGCTAAAGGAGAAAAAAAATCAGTGACATTGGTTCTGTTTTTAGGTGTCCCACGGTCACCTGTGCTTCCTATTAATATTGTCTTACTGTCTGCTCCATTTGCAAATTGAAAATGGACACTGTTTCACAGATAATCTCTGTGTGGCAAAACCTCCTTCATTATGTATGGCTAGGGGAATTTTATTCTGCTTTCATTTCAAAATGCCAGTGAGAAGCTAGGGAAATGGGTCATTGATTAAAAGCATTCTCTTTTAAAAATTTATTTATTTCTATTCTTTTATCCTTATTTACAGTCCAGAATTCATCCCCGTCCCGGTCTGCCCCCTGACCTGGGGCCTCAAGTCTCTTGACGGTTAGGTGAATCTTCTCTCACTGAGGCCAGATCAGGCAGTCCTCTGCTCTATGTTATGGGGGCTTCATACCAGCTGGTGTGCTGCCTGGCTGGTGGCTCAGTGTCTGAGAGATCTTGGGGCTTCAGGTCAGTTGAGACTGCTGGCCTTCCCATAGGGCTGCCCTTCTCCTCAGCTTCTTCTAGCTTTTTCTCAATTCAACCACATGGGTCCCAAGCTTCTGTCCATTGGGTGGGTGCTAGTATCTACATCTGACTCTTTCAGCTGGAAAGTACACTCTTATGTAGAGCAAGGGAAACACTTATCCATTGCTGGTGGGAGTGCAAACTTGTTCAGACATTTTGGAAACCAATTTAACAGTTTCTCAGAAAACTGAGAATAAATTTATCTCGAGGCCCAGCTATACCACTTCTAGGCCCAAAAGATGCTCCACTACCCCACAAGGACACTTGCTCAACTATGTTCATAGCAACTTTATTCTTAATAGCCAGAAACTGGAAACAATCTAGCTGTTCATCAACTGAAGAATGGATAAAGAAATTGAGGTTCATATATACAATGGAATACTATTCATCTATTAAAAACAAGGACATCATGAATTTTGTGGGCAAGTGGATGGAACTAGAAAATATCATCCTGAGTGAGGTAACCTAGGCCCAAAAGGATGTGCACGGTATGTACTCACTTCTAAGTGGACATTAACCATAAAGTACAGGATAGCCAGTTATAATCAACGGACCCAAAGAAAATAAACAAGAAGGAAGGCCCAAGCGAGGAAGTTTGAATCTTACATAGAAGAGGGAACAAAATAGTAGTAGGAGGCAGATGGATGGAGGGAACTGTGTGAGAGAGGGCATGGGGAGGGGAATGGGAAGCTTTCAGGATCAGGTGTGGGAAAGGACAGAAGAGATGGCTTGATGACTATGAGAATGAATGGACATCTGAAGCTGGTAGTGTTGGGGAAGTGAGGAGCATCTTGAGGACATGCCAGAGACCTGTGATAGGGGAGGCACCCCAAGATCAATGGGATGACCTTAACTGGGCTTCATAGCATTGGGGATATGGAACCTGAAGAGGCCACCTCCTGTAGTCAAACAGAAACCCCAATGGAGTGATAGGGACACCAGCCCACCCACAAAATTTTGACTACAAGAAATGCAGGGATGGAGGATGGAGAAGAGACTGAGGGAAAGGTCAAGCAATAACCTGTACAAGAGACACATTCCATGGGCAAACATTCATCTGACACTATTAATGATACTGTTATGTTTCCAACAGGAGTCTAGCATGGCTGTCCTCTGAGAGGCTCCACACAGCAGCTGATTCAGTCAGATGCAGAGACCCACAGACAAACACTGAACAGAGCTTGGGGACTCTTATTGAAGAGTTGAAGGAAGGATTGATGGCCTGAAGGAGATAGAGAAATTCCACAGAAAGACCAAGAGGGTCAACTAACCTGGACCCTTGGGGCTCACAGAGACTGAACCACCAACCAAAGAGCATACACAGGCTGGACCTAGGCTGTATGTAGCACTATCTGAGCAATTTGAAAATATCAGCATGAAGTCTTGATATTTCCCATATTCTTCAAATTTCTCAGTTTTTTGAGTCTTCCCACCTCTCATTTCTTCCTTCCTTCCTTTCTTCCTTTCTTCTTTCCTTCCTTCTTCTTCTTCTTCTTCTTCTTCTTCTTCTTCTTCTTCTTCTTCTTCTTCTTCTTCTTCTTCTTCTTCTTCTTCTCCTCCTCCTCCTCCTCCTCTTCCTCCTCCTCCTTCTCCTCTTTCTTTCTTTCTTTCTTTCTTTCTTTCTTTCTTTCTTTCTTTCTTTCTTTCTGATTTATTTATTTATTTATTTAATTGATATGAGAAATGAGTACACTGTCGCTATCTTCAGATACACCAGAAGAGGGCATCAGATCTCATTACAGATAGTTGTGAGCCACCATGTGGTTGCTGGGAATTGAACTCAGGACCTCTGGAAGATCAGTCAATAATCTTAACCACTGAGCCATCTCTCCAGTCCTCATTTTTACTCTTTAAATTGAATTGGAAGATAATTATATCATCCCTGTCCCACAACTTCTCCTCCTTCCTGTTCCATCTCCTTCCCAAATTCATGTCCTTCACTTCTTTAACCTTTGTTGTCACATTTGAATAAACATGATAAATATATAAACACAACAGGCTGAGTTTGTCTAGTGTTGCTTGTACGTATATAATTTTAGGGTAGTTTACTTATTATTGGATGACCAATGAGTGATTTGTTCCCGGGGAAAACTAATTCTTTCTTAGCAGTTGTTAATTGCTTGAGATCATCCTCTATCTATGTTGGGATGCCAGCTGGTGTTGGAATTGTTCAGGTCATGTTTAGGCATCCGTGCTGTTGAAATTTCGTGGGTGCAGGTTCCCTGTCATTGTGAGTACCATGACAGACATCATTGGAACACCAGTGGCATGAGACTGACAAAGTAGTTCATGATGGCATGAGAGAAGCCATGCTCGGACAATCACCCTGGCACCCATGCTTGGAAAAGCTGGAAGATGACTAGATGGAGAAAAAGACACAGGCAAAGGTTAGGGAATGTAAAAAATGGTGGTATACTTGGGAAACGAGAAGGCATCCCTAGAGCTAGGCTTGTGCTTCAGTCCAAGACAAAGGGTCATGCCAGGCAGGGTAGATCCTGTGTTTATTTTCCAGTGACATCTGACATGGTACTCACAATGACAGCATCCAGTTACAACTGCCTCACGGCCTCCCTCACCAGGCTGTGGGCTCCATGCAGATGGAACCTGGGTGGCCATCACCACCTTTCCTTAGAGTTGCTGGCTGTGGATGTGGCATCTGCATCAAGTCAAGGCAGGTTCTGGAAAGTCCCACAAGAAGGGAGACTCACAGGCTGCTCTCTCCTCTCCCCCTGAGCCTCATGTGTATGTACCACGCCATGGGGGCTGAGGAACCTGACACAGTAAGAAGTGAGACATACCAAGAAGGGAGCTGGTACATCAGAAACATACGGGCACGTGTATGTCTTTCCTTAGTAACAGGGTTTGTTGATTTACCAATGAACTCAAAGATGTCAGCATCTTTATCTCTAGTACCATTTGGTGTGTGTGTGTGTGTGTGTGTGTGTGTGTGTGTGTTATTTTATTTATCATGAACATTTTTAACAGTAATTTTGAATTTTAAAGAGACTACATTCAAATACTGTTTATCTTGTTTATGCCCCCCATTTTAAGTCACACTTTTCTTTCTCTAATTGTGACAGCTGGGCAGTGGGCAGCAAAGACATCAGAGAGAGTGGAGGTCAGGGCATGTGGGCTTGAATTCCTTGCTCAAGAATTTGAACCTCGTCTCCACTCTGCTTTGGGCCTCCTTGTGGCACATGCCTTTGAAAATGTTGAAAAAAATTCCAATTTGCCTTTACAAGGACTGTGCTTGTTGTCAGGGATTAGAGGAAGCAGACTGAAGGGGAAAAAAAAAGTCCTTGCTTTTCCAACTCTTTCCAAACTAAGCCTTTTGTTCCATTCCTGGTTAGGCCAATTGCTGAGCTGGCTGTTACAGTTGCTACTTGAAGGCATATGCAGATCTTAGTCCTCATTTCCCTCCTGACATGTACATGAGGTGGGCACATGCATGGCGCATTGGTGAACAGATCGCTGGAAGCCTTATCTTCCCACTTCACATTGCAGAAGTCCTACTGGAAGAATTCCAATGAGGTCGTTAAGGCAGCAAGTAGGATCGAAGCTCTGGAGGAACCAGAGCTTAGAAATGAATAAAACATCCGAATGGCTTAAACACTTTATTTGATTAAGTCAGAAGATATTCTGTAGCTAATGATACAGCTCTGGAGGGTGGGCTGGAACAGGAAAAGAAAAGGTAACATCACTCCTTAGGTGGGAAAACATTGAAGGAAATGGTTATTTGTATCAGTGTGATACAGGAACCCACTGCACACACTAACTATAGTAAAGCACTGGAATACACAAGTGAGGAATGAAATAGAGACTGAGGATAGGGAATAGGAAAATGAGGCATCTGTAGAGAAGCTAGTGAATGGTAGCAAAATAGGAATGCCAGGCCAGGTCTGCAGCTCAGTGGAAGGGCACATGGAAAACCTTCATGGAGGGACTCAGTGATTGGCTTCTTTAAAGTCAGGCATGCCACCTCTGGCGTCAGGGAACATTCATTCACTCAGATACAATGCACACAGTGAAACTAGGGGGCAAATAAGTTAGGCCTGCCTCTGAGGGAAGCCCCTTTATAGCATGCAAAGATGATGAGGGACTCATAACACACAAACAAGAGTGAAGGGAGACAACCTAAGGGTTCCCTAAAGGAAGCAACGAGGCCACAGTTCTGTGCCTGGCAGGCAAGAAAAAAAAGGAAAACAAGTTGCATATCCAGACGCTGCAGTCACCTTCTTCACCCCTGGTATAGAAGAGCCTTTCCAGGCAGAGGTGAGAATGACCAGTCCTCCAGGCAAGAAAAAACAAGGAACTATGGACAAGGGTCAAGGCACTATAGCTGGGGACAAGGGACATGGGATGGAAGTAGGAGGGGTGACACAGGCCACCAAGGAAGGGGCTTGTCAGTCACAGGAGTTTAACACTATGAGGGTGTCACTATGAGGGTGCTGAGGTAATGATGTGATCAAGATGGCTTGGCCAGGTCAACTCTTTCCTTCTTCACTTAGCCTGTGACTCTTCTTACCCATGAGCTTTGCCAGGAACTTCAGCCAGAGAGGGCGAGAGAAGACCTCGAGTATGCCGCCAAACCTCTCCAAACCTCTGATCTCCTGAATTTTGGTTCTGTGAAATAGAAGCAGCCGAGGCTTTGCTCTAAGTGAAGATTCAGTGAGGCCATAACTCTGTACCAGTGATGAAAATGAGATGGACCAATGAGAGAGCTGCTCAGTTCTCTACTTGCTGGATTTGGATGTAGAAGGTCCATGTGCTTAACCAACAGTCACTGGAGGGGTGTTTGGACACTGCATCTTCACTCCCCCCACCTTCTTCTTCCCCTCTTCTTCATTCTCTCTTCCTAATGAACGACAACTCTTTTCTTCCATATCCCCCAAGATGCTCAGACAGCCCAACCACTCAAGAGCAGCTGACAGTTAAAGGAATCTGCAGAAGAGTCACTTCTCCTTTTTAGTTTGTCAGGTATTTTGCTACAGCAACATGTCTGACTAACATGGCCCTTTTCATTTCTCACACATGCTCTGGAATTAGGACATACTTTATAATTCGTATTCTTGATATAGAGATTGGATGAGTTTTAGAAAGTTCATCCAAAATTAATGCATTAAACTTGAGGAATTATAATTTAGGAGCTCATTCTGTATTTTGTTTGTTTAGTTTGTCTCTGTTGCCCAGGCTGACCTGGAACTCACTATGTAAGTCAGGCTGGCCTTGAATTAATGGCTAACCTCTTGCTTTAGCTTCCTAAGTGCTTAGATAACTAACATGAGCTACCTCACCCAGGTTTTCACCCTGATTGTCTCTTTCTCTCAAAACCCTCCCCGCCCCATCTCTCCTGCCATTTAAATTCTTGTCCCAACCCCACCCCACTCCCCACAGCATCTCTGTAATTCTTCTAGTCCTTCTTAGTCACTCTAGCTCTAGGAAGCCATCTTTGTGTCTTTCTAGCTTGGAGCATGCTCTCTGTGGTGGTTTGCATATCCTTGACCCAGGGAGTAGTACTATTTTGAGGTGTGGCCTTGTTAGAGTAGGTGTGGCCTTGTTGAAGGAAGTGTGTCACCTGGGCACGGGCTTTAAAACCCTAGCTGAGGGAAGTGTGTTACCTGGGCATGGGCTTTAAATTCCTAGTCCCAGCTACTTGGAAGCCAGTCTTCTCCTAGCAGCCTTCAGATAAAAATGTAGAACTCTGAGCTCCTTCTGTACCTAGATGCCTGCCTAGATGTTTGCCATGTTCTTGCCTTAATGACAATGGACTGAACCTCTGAACCTGTGAACCAGCCCCAGTTAAATGTCCTTATAAGAGTTGCCTTGGTCATGGTGTCTGTTCACAGCAGTATAACCCTAACTAAGATACTCTCTTTTGGCCTATATGTTCCCCCTCTGCAAGTAAGTGACAGCTATAAGCTTTTTTCAGCTCCTCTCTAGCTTACCTGCACTGAGGATTTTTGTTAGCTTTCCGGGAAGCTGTTTCTTGAAAGATGTTACTCAATCTCTATCAGAGAGCTGTTTTTCCTCTAGGCTAGGCTAGGCTAGGCTAGGCCAGTCCAGTCCAGTCCAGTCCAGTCCAGTCTCGGCTAGTCTTGTCTAATCTAATCTAGTCTAGAGTCTTCCTAATATGCTGATAATATGTTCAGATTCCAACCCCAGCCTCATATGCAGGGGGTTAGAGGCTAGCCTGATCTACATGGCAAGGCCATCCAGGGCTACATAGTGAGACCATGTTTCAAAGATAAACAAACAAATAGGAAACTAACAAAAAAGAAAAATTCAGCCCATCACCAGTTTTTGTCTGTCTCTGCATCCTGATTGTGGATATAGTGGGGTCAGCTTCTGCCACCAGGACTTCTCTGCCATGATGGACGAGACCCTGGAACTGTGAACCAAAATAAGGCCTTCCTCCTTTAAGTTGCTCTGGTCAGGATGTTTTGTCACAGCAACAAGACAAGTAACCTAAATGTCACCGAGGATAGAAAAGCTCAAAGATAATATTGTCCTGTTGCTGTTGGAGGGACTTTTTTTGTGTGTGTGTGTGTGAGAGAGATAAGACTGATATCACCACCACCCAACTCTTGCTGTCTTGAATGTGGATATGATGCTTGAGCTGAAATGTGAACATAAACAATTAGATGCACAGGAGACTTCCCAAGGTTCTCGGGAATTCTAGAAGGTAGAAGCCATTATTCCAGTTTGCAAAGGTACCTCAGCTCAGAAAGTACTGCAGACAGAATTTGAATCCAGATGAGGCCAACCCCAGAACACCATTAACCGAGACCTCTACTCTCTTAAAATACAAATTCAAAACAAAACGAAGCAAAAAACCCAAACCTGAGGCGGTGGGTGTCCAGAAGGCGCACAGATGTCTGACTCTCACCTTCTATTCTGTGTGCTGTGCTAGTCCTCTTCCGCTCCTTGAGAACAGGTGGGCTGATTGTGGCAGGCACGAGGAACATGTTGGGAGACCCCCAGCATGTTGGCACTTAATCACTTGTCTGTTTAATGCCAAGCCAGGGAGCAAATGCTGCTCAAGGTATGCCCTTTTAATAATAAATCAGAGGTGAGTGCCCACAATTCCTTAATTATGTATATTTTTTCTCAGGAAAAGTTTAAGGACCCCAGCAGGTGCCTGCTTTCTAGACTTCATTATCATTGACAGAGCTGAGAAGCATGTGCTCAGAGTAGGAGGTGGCAAAACATGTGTATGGGTTGAGAGGTGACTCATGTTTCCCCTGGTTAATAAAATGTCACCTTGGTGTAAATAATAATGTGTTAACACACCAGACAAATCTCCTGGGCATCTTTTATATCTGGTCTGCAAATAATTGAACAGCTTGTAACAACTTCTGGACTAAGTATAGTGAATTATTCAGCCTTTATCTAAAAGGAAAGAAAGCAGAAAAGAAAGAAAAGGTGCCATATTTTCTCACTACTCTTATTCCATATCGTTTAATTTGATTGCAAAGCTCTTACACTGTTAAAATAAGAATGTTCTTTTTAGTATTGCTGGGAAGTGATTTTTTTTTTGTTGCTTTTTTTTTTTTTTAAATAAATTACATTAAGTGAACTACCTTTGCATCAGGAGTCCCTGATTCTGTTAAACACCATGACCAAAAGCAACTTCTGGAAGAAAGAGTTTATTTTACCTTCTGGTTCCAGAAGGATAAGAATTCATCGTGATGAGGAGACATGGCAGTGAGTGGCAGGCATGGTGGCAGGCACATGAAACCTGCATATAAATAAATACCAACCAGAGAGAGTTAACTGGAAAGGAGATGAGGCTATCAGTTCTCACAGTCTGCTCCCTGTGACATACTTCCTTCAGCAAGCTTGCACCTCCCTACAGCTTCTCTAAACTTTGCTACCAGCTGGGGATTAAATGTTCAAATACATGAGGATTATGGGGAAATTTCTCATCCAAACCACTACAGTGACCAACACTAATATTTGGTGAAAGAGAACAGCTGTTTTCCACTCTCTGTCTGCAACCTGCTTCTCTGTTATGAGGTTGAGGAGGGAGTTATTCCTGCTGCAGCCAAGTCATCATAAGGTATAGTTTAAAATGACAAGGGTAACTGGGAAGGGGATTTGAGAAGTCTTTGCTTTCCTGAACGGAACAGGTGAGTGAATACTATTACCATTGCTTCCCATCTTCCCACCTTGATAAGTATGTGGTTAAGATATGTATGCCCTAGGAAGAGTGTAGTGGACACAAGCTGGAGTTACTGCAGAGAAAGGAGCCTCCCTTGAGGAGATGCCTCCATGAGATCCAGTTGTATCTCAATTAGTGATTAGGCAGGAGAGCTCATTGTGGGTAGTGCCATTCCTGGGCTATCGGTCCTGGGTTCTATAAGGCAGGCTGAGCAAACCATGGGAAGCAAGACAGTAAGCAGCACCCTCCATGGCCTCCAGGCCATCAGTTCCTGCCTCCAGGTTCCTACCCTGTGTGAGTTTCAGTCCTGACTTCCCTTGGTGATGAACAGCAGTATGGAAGTGTAAGCTGAATAAACCCTTTCCTCCCCAACTTGCTTCTTGGTCATGGTGTTTTCTACAGGAATAGAAACCTTGACTAAGACAGAGAGCTTGCTCTGTTTGGCAAAAGTTCCAGACAGTGAGTTTGCCAGAAGTAGATTTAGCGTCTACAGATGAGAGTTCAGGGGACACCCTGGGGCACGATGAACATTTTCAAGGCTGATATGTAGAATGGCTTTGACTGCTTTTTTTCATGTCATGCAGGTATCCCTATTTGGACCTGTGTTTTTACAGTGTTATTTCTCTTATCTTGGCTTATTGTTTTAAAATAGGGGTTGGCAAGCCCTAACCATAAAGAATCTGATGATAAATATTTTAGCTTCTGAGAACCATGTGATATCTGTTTTAAGTACTCACCCATGCTGCCTCACAGAAGCAATCACAGGCGATAGATACTTAAGGGAAGGAGTATGATCTCAATCCAGCTGAACTGTATTTATAACACAGATGGTTGGGGTTATGGTTTGGAGGTTATTTGATTGTATATCCCAAGCACATGTGTTGCTAATAGGATGATAATACCTTCAAGAGAAAGAACCTCATTACTGGTCCTTCTCTTGTCTTGCTGTTGTCTCCTGGGATATCTCCCTCTAGCATCTGTTCTTGCTATTGCTGTGCTATCAACCATGATGCCATTCAGAGGGTGGGGGGATCTACGCCATGCAGGCTGGGCTTTTTAACCTCTAAAACTGTTCTCCAAAATCACATAGCCTCAGATTTATTGTGATAATAGCAGAATATTAACTTATTAATGTATTTGGTGCATGGGATGTAGTTTATTCAATTCTGTTTTGAAGCAACATCTGCGTTAGTTGTGAGAGAAGTCAATGGAAGAGCCACAGAAAAAGATTTCCTCCTCAGCGGAGATAAAGATGTTTCTTTTCCAAGAGGTATCAGATGCACCTTGCAACTCTGAAAGGTGGGAAGAGATAGGCGAACCTGATTTTTCCTGGATAATAGTGGTAGTGGTTGGAGAAAACTCATTGAAAATGAACTATGAAGCAATCAGCGATTCCCAACACTGACCTGCTACTAAATTTCTTGCACCTGGGATTCTATCGCAGAGTCTACGAATAGTGGAGCTGGCAGATTTGAAATAAAGAGTGCTCAACCACAAATTTTTTCTAGAAATAGGGAAATTCCTGTTGATCAGAAGGGGCCCCAAGAATGGGGAAAAAAAAACATTTAAGCAGTGGTGTCTAGGGTTTTAAGTCACTCAAGAAAAACAATGGGGCAACTGATGTTTTGTTCCCAGTTCCTCAAATGACTCACTTCTTTGTGGTTCCCGACTCTGATGTGGACTGATAAGGTAATGGTCAGTACAGTAAAAGGACCCATTTCTCTGAAATGTGTATCAATACACTTCTATATATGAGATGGCTCTTCCTGGTTGTCAGCCTGACTACATTTCAAATGAACTACAGTCTAGAAATGGAGGGCACACCTGTGATCCAGATCTTGAGGCTGGAAGACATAGGCTTCTGACCGGGATCTTGACATGGGATGACACAAGTTTTTGATCCAGATCTTGAGGCATAGTGGTCATGAAAAGCTTAGGCTTAGGCAAGATAGTATATATCTGTAGTCTCAGGAGACTGAGGTAAGCAGATATCTGAGTTTAAGGCCAGTTTGGGACAGAGCAAGTTCCAAATCCAGGTATGGTGGTTGGTATAAACCTTTAATCTGGGCCATACCCTATGCTAGAGACCTACATAAGGATAGTGGAAAAATAAAATGTTCATTCTTCTTTGCCTGCTTGCACTTACTTGCTGGAACGTCTGTTGAAACCTGCTTTTTCAGGGCTCCAGCTTATACAGAAGACTATCTGAAATACCTAGCCTCATAGGGCTGAGCAACTAGTAGACTCTTGGACTTCCCATTCATAGCTGTCCATTGGTGGGTTAGTTGGACTGCAGACTATAAGTCATTCCAAGAAATTCCCTTAATATATAGATCTTACATAAGCTCTGTGATTATAGAGAACCCTGACTAATGTAACATCTTATCAGCGCCTCCTCACCTAGATGCCTTTTCTCCCTCTCTCTCTCTCTCTCTCTCTCTTTCTCTCTCTGACTCTCTGCATATCTGTCTGTCTGTTTCTCTGTCTGTCTCTGCATGTCTCTCCTGGTTTTTTTTTTTTATCTAACAGCACTAAGTGACTAAGTAATTCATCTCCTATTTTGGTCTGAATCTGGCTATTCACTCCTTATAGTTTCTGTGGTATGTGGTGATGAGACCTGAGACAAAAATCTCCTTGTTATGGGTGGATCTTCCATTTTCTATTATTCTCTGAGCACCTAGGACAGATGGAGTTTGCAGTTCAAGAGTTTAATCCCTCAAGTCTGTTGCTAGAGAAAATTCTAACACCAGGAAAGTATATTGTTCCACAGTACACTGTGAGTGAGCTCATGAATTGGTAGGGTATCACAGGAAGTGCAGGCTACTCAAGAGAGGAGGTGTCTGGGGGGAGTCTCCACAGTATGCTCCCTATCTAAGAAGACAAGACAGGGCATCATTCTTCCAGATACCCATTCAGGCAGTCAAGGTTAGACATTCACTGAGAAGGATTCTCACTCAGGACCCCTCACACCTGAGGCTTTGTCAGTTACAGGACCATTTCAGTGCTGGCAACATTCTCATCTCCTCCCAAAGAGTAGGTCTGGAGAGTATTCAGTTAGGGAGAACCTTGCAACCTGAGTGTGAGATAAGCCCCACAGCCAATTCTTTTAAAAAGACTGATGGATGCCTAAGAGGATAGAAGAGAAAGTGACTGGGTCATGTGAGAAACACAAGGTAAATCTCCAATGGACCAACAGGCTACAGAGCAGGTTGGGTGGAGAAAGCTAGGAATCAGAAACATACATGGGTGAACAGAAATTGTAAACAGGTTGGAGAGGGCACAGCAGGGAAGCCCTTTGTCACCCCCAAAACCCTGATAAGGTATGGATCCTAGGTCCAATTTGCATATATAAAATGTATTTTGTATATTTTGTATATTTTTTTATATTTGACGTGCTAGTGATGTTCCCTGTATGTTAAAACCACCTAAAGGATTGATGCCTGCCCTAGAGGTTCCTTTCATACTTTACCTTCAAAAGCCTTTCCAGGGCAACTCCCAACACACACATAGCTGTCTTCTGTTGCAAGGCACAGCCCTTGTTTTTAAGAACTAGAGCGATGCCATAAAGCTTAAGCTTGTTATGACTGCAGATAAATTTGATTTGCCCCAGAGGGAAACACTAAGTGAGCTGATGAACTGTACCATCCTTCCCACAGAAGAGTCACAGAAGGGCGTGTTCACCACTTAAATTTTAGATGAGACTTAAAATGAATATCTCTGTAAATCTTGAGGCTTAATGAATCCTAAGATTATTCTAGATTATATGTTATTGCAACATTTAATTTATGCATAATTTCCACCTTTCCTGGTGTGCTGGGATTCCTTAATTCTTAACTGTGAGGATTGGGCTCAATGATGACAACAGGGAGTGAGGCACGTGCCAATGGAAGTATGTGTCATGTGTAGTGCTCACAGACATTTGCATGTGTAGGTGTGTGTGAGGGTGTAGATTTGGCGGGGGTGGGGGGCATGAGATCCTCACATCATCATTGGTCTGAGAAGTAACGGCGAAGCCCAGCCAGTGCTGTTTCCAAGGCTGACTGATGGCATAAAACTAAAATTCCTTAAACTCAGATCCATTAGAAAGTACAGAATTTTACAAGTGCACATTCTGCCAAAGCCGGGAGTACTGACATGTGTCTTAGTTTACATTCTATTGCTGTGATAAACCCCATGACCTAAAGCAACCTGAGGAGGAAAGGGTTTACGTGGCTCACATATCCCAGCTTATATAAACGGAGTGAAGCCAAGGCAGGAATTCAAGGAGGGCAGGAACCTGGAGAGAAAACCTGAAGCAGAAGCCATGGAGAAACCTTCTTTACTTGCTTGTTTCTTATGGCTTTCTCCGTTTGATATTTGTATGCATCGCAGGACTACTTAGGAGGGACAGCCCTACTGAGAGTGGGGTAGGTTAATCTACACCAGTCAACAAATAAGAAAATGTCCCACAGTGTTGCCTATAGGACAATATGATGGGGCATTTTCTTAGTTGAAGTTCCCTTTTTCTCAGATGTGCCAACTTAACACAAAACTCACTGGCACATTGTCTGACCATGTAGTCAATTCCCGTGAGGCCACTGAAAACCCACAAGGAGTCCTGTGGTGTAGCATTGAGGAGGAGGCAGCAGGATTTTAACTTTAAGGTCTATCTAGATTGTGTATTTAGGAGGAACGGTGGTAGCCAAGTCTATGTAAATACCAGGAGACCGTGCAGCCGCAAAGGCATCTCCTGTAGGAGGACCTAATTGAAGACTGTCTGAGAGACCAAGGATTGTTGATGCAGCCAATGGCAGCCAATTGGGAACTGCTGCTTGGAAAGCTTTCTTGGGGCCAGTGGGGTGCAGGTGGAGGGTATTTAAGGAGCTTGCAGCAGTGTTCAGAAGAGCTTGCTGTAGCATTTCTCACCTGCTCTCCTAGTCTGTGTCGTTGATTTCCAGCCATCTCTCCTCCAATCCCCAAGGGCAGTTAGGGTCAGGCATCGAGTAGATCAGGGCAGAGGCAGCATGTGCGAAGAGAGCCTATTTTAAAAGAAAGTCTTGAGTGAACAGAGATTACTAGGAATTAAAAAACAGTATTACTCAATGAGTCAATCAGATAAGAATTACAGGGATTGAGAAGCCAGCAGCGACTCAGTGCCTTTCAAATAGCCTTCTTATCCTCGGTTAGGCTTAATCATAAGCAAATAAGTTTAAGTTTTGATAAGAACTTGATTCTCTATGTGAAGATCAAGTTAGACAGTGGACCTTCATTTTCTAGCCCTAGTTACAGTGGTAGGTTGACTTTACTATGCAAGCCAAAAAAAAAAAAAAAAAAAAAAAGCAACTTAGTAAGGCCTAGGAGCCATCTGCTATGAATGACTATCCTCCGAGTAAAGAAATCACCATCTTGGGGTATATAGCTGCACAGACGGCCATCCCAGATGGACCTGTTGATGGATTGTGCCCTGTATTAGTTAGGGTTCTCTAGAGAACAGAACTGATAGGATGAGTCTATATGCACTAAGGAACAGGTTTTATTGCAGTGGCTTACAGGCTGTAATCAACCATTTCAAAAGAGCTCAACAAAGGCTGCTTCTGGAGGGAAAACCCAAGAATCCAATAGCTGCTCAGTCTGTAAGGCTGGATGTCTTAAATCCCCCCCAAAAGTATGTTCCAATCCCAGTGAGAGAATGAACATGTCACTGAGAGTAAGGGCACACAGGTAAAGAGGAAACTTCCTTCTCCATGTCCTTTATTTAGGCTGTCATGAGAAGGTGTGGCCTGAATTTAGAGTGGGCCTTTCCACCTCAAATGATCCAGTGATGAAAAAAAAAATCCTTCACAGATATACCCTGCATCTTGGGTTTTACCTAATTCCAGATATGGTCAGCTGATAACCAAGGGTAGCCATCACACACACTCTGTTTAGAGGGATGGAAAGGGCATGTGACTCTCACCATGCCATCCAGGTGCTCAATACCACTTATTATATGTGACTTTACCTTATTGCATATGGTCTGGGGAGGGACTACAGCATATAATCTGGGGGAGACTGAAGCAGGGGTCTCTGTACTATGGAAGCTCTCATCTCTGCTGGGTAAGGCATTTCAGCTGTGGCCTATTGTCTGTAGGTGACCCCCTCACTTATGCCCTGTAAGGAATCCCAATAAACTCATTGGTTTCTCAGAGTGAACTTTGGTGGAAGAGTGTCTGGTTTGTCATTGAGAACTCGGGAGGAGGGGAAGACATCATTTATGTCCCTTTCTGAGAAGGAATTTGTGCAAGGGCACAGAAGGAATGAAAGAAAACAGGGCCTACATAAAACTCACAGGGGAAAAAAAAAACAATTTTTATATGTGTTTATTGAGTTCTTACAGTTTCCCAAAGGAGGCATTATTATTTTAAGGTAATAGGGAAGTAAAATCACAGTGGGATTGCATGATGGTAAAATGTCACATCGCTTCTCAGTGATTGATGGAGCATGAGTTAAACCCTAGCTTAAAGTCATCCCCACTGGGAGTTTTCACCAATATGAACTCACTTGGTTTCCAATTCCAGGTACTTTCCTGGAACCTCAGTTTTAGGAGGAAGGCTTTCTATGTGGTCTTGTGGCATGTGCCACCAATTGCCATAGTAGGATCTATTGCAAATGATTGCCTTTTTATTTAATCAGATACCATATGTCTAGTTCTTAAAAGGCTTCTAATATTCATGAAGAATACTTCCTTTTCAACACCATAGTTGCTTTGTCTGCCACTACTGTTCTCAGCAATAATTACTGTTATTACTAATATTAACTACTGATTATGGCAGCAGGTATTTTTAGTCCTACAGAAATTCTACTGAACTCTTACCACAGAGGCCTGTTCTTTTTTTCTTTTTTCTTTTTTTAATCTCCAGTTATCTAAAGCGGGAGGTGAGCAGAGCAAAGGTCTAGGAGGACCCCAATCTCAACAGGAACCACATTTTAAGCTCCTATGGGTGTTTTCTTTCTGTGTCCTTCCTTGATTTCCATTTGTGTTACCTCTTTGAGTTTCTCCATATGAAAAGAGGATGTGTTTCCTAGTTTTCTTTCTGCTGCTTTGGTGAACATCAATGCCAATAGTGACGTGAAGAGGAAAGGGTCTGTGAGATCTTACAGGTCATGGAGGGAATCCAACTCAGGAATATATGCAGAGGGCCTAGCACAGATCCATGTAGGCTCCATGACTTTCACTTGTGTCTCTGTGAGCTTCTATGAGCCCTGCTTAGTTGATTCTGTGGGCTGTGTTCTCCTGGAGTCCTAGGTCCCTCCAGTTTCTACAATCCTTCCTCCCGTGTATGTGTATTCTAGCATGTGAGTCCAGTCTGTTTTTTTTTGTTGTTATTGTTATTGTTTTTTAGTAATTATACTGTCACGACACATCAAGGCATTCATAACGATGCCCAGTTCCCAGCAGTGCATGACAGGACTATTTGAGCAAGACTATCCTAGGCAGAATGGTACCACAGAATAACAAGAAGCTGAGCAGATAAGAGATTTGGCTGATAAGAGGAATTTCTTTTTGTCTGTTGAGACTCTGATCTAAACAAGTCTTAAGAGACAGAGGCGTTCATAGTTGTAGCTGTTTGTATTACAAGTGCTAATTATGTTCCTCCCAAAACTGTTTGCACAAGAGAGTCTGCACGTAGCTTCTGGGGACCTGCCACCATTGGTTCTGATTGGTAAATAAAGATGCCAGCAGTCAATAGCTGGGGAGGAGAGAGAGAGACAGAAATTTAACATTTCCCAGGCTTGGGACCTTGAAGAAGAGGAAGAAGGAGATCCACCATGCTTTAGGAGAGTGTGGAGAAAGCTTGACCCAGAGGGTCACACAAAATGGTCTGGCACAGCCAAGATAGAACATAGAAATGAGTACGTAGTAACTTAGAATTATCGGTGGGAGGTAGATTTTAGCAGCAGAGAGGCTAGAAAGTCGCCCAGCTATTGTGCTGCTTAAGGCATATCAAAATATAAAGACTGTGTGTGTCTTTCATTTGGGAACATAAATTATTGAGGTCAGGATTTATTAAATAAATATTAATTTAACACATAGTAGTGAAGCAAGTTAATCCTCTTTGCTAAAGAGAACCTTGGGTGTCAAATGCCTGTCTTCCACATTCACATTTCCCTTTATATCTGTGTATCTGCTTTTAGTAGAAAGGATAACTGCTCACAAAGGAAAAATTATTTTTCTCCAATAGAGTCTCACTGGACCTACAATTATGGACAGGCCGTGTAGCAGTATGTAACCAACACAAAGCTAACATAATGGTTTGGTTTTGTTTTTTGGAGTTTTTTCTTTTCTGTCTCATGTGCTCTGTCTGGGCATTATTTTATTTTTACCTTACAGGTCTTTTGCTTATATATTATGACTCTCAATCTTGTCATTATGAGTTTTCTGTGTGTACTAATGTATAGACATACATCAGTGTCTATATATGTTTCTTGTGTTCTGTCTCTGGCTTTTTTTATTCTTATTTGTTTTGTCCTATTCCGGTATTATTATTATCATTAATTATTATTTATATGACTGTTTGTGCTCTAACAAGAGAAGAAAAGGGTATGGATTTTGGTGATCTGAGATGTGAGAAGGATCTGAGAATTTGTATAATAAACCTTCAAGAACTTATCATGTGACTTCAACACATGTCCACATTTTGCCTGTCATACTCACAAGCTCCATTTTATTCTTCAGTGAATCTTCTGTGGGGATAAATTCAGGTAACCCTTAAAAAAAGAGAGAGAAGGATCTGAGAGGTTTGAGGGAGGGGAAACCATAGTCAGAATATATTATATTAAAATATATTATATGAAAAAAATCTATTTTCAATTAAAATAAAATAAAAAATCTTCTGAGTGGGCCTTTGGGGGACCCATGTCACTACTTCAGATATTCTTACTGATTACTCAGATGTATATGTATGTATATATATATGTATATGTGTATATATATATGTATAATACACACACACACACACACACACACACACACACACACATATATATATATATATATATATATATATATATATATATATATATGGAATTTATTGGAATGCATTATAGGCTGCGGTGCAAATAATACAACAATGACTACTGAATGGTAGGTCCAAGAATCTACTAGTGACTCAGTCCCAATAAGGCTGGTCTTCTGTTTTAGGTGGAATCCTGAAGAAGTGGGCTCTAATGCCAGTGAAGGAATGGATGTGCTAGCAAGGTGAGGGCAAGAAGGCAAAGAGCTGGCACTTCTTGACCTCACATAACTCACAAGCTGTTTAACTGGTTGCAGTCTCACTGAGGAAGCCAAGTCTTGGGGATATTTTAATAGCTACCACTGAGGGAATCCTACTGTCCAGAAATGCTGTTATATATCCTATGCCTAGGACAGCTGTGCCAACGGCTGCCTGCTCCAAGATGTCATGAAAACCTTACTGCGAGTGGCATTGGTGGTGGAACATTAATGACTTTCTGGAAAGCAGTAACAGAATGCCTCAAAGGGAATTCAGTCCACCGAGGTGGCAAGGGCACGACAGAGCACTTGTGTGGTAGTAGACAGAAAGCGGAGAGACATAAGAAGCTGGCACTTAGCTGGCAGGCATTTTCCTTTCCCCTTTATTTCATCTCAGGCCCCAGTGTATGGGATGGTGTCACCTACGTTCAGGGTGAGTTTTTCCTCCCACTTAATCCTCTGGACACACCCTCACAGGCACACCCACAGGTTTTGAACCCAGTCAGAATGACAGTGCATATTAAGCATCTTAGGGAATACTACTTAGTGACTTTTCATTTTAAAGATCAATAAACAGAGGCTCGTAAAGATTTGTTTTATGTTTGAAGCCACCCAGCAAGAAAGAGCTAAGAGTTCAGACCTAAATTCCTTTAGGTTCCCCCGACCCTTTTCTTTCTGGTAAAAATGCATATCTTAGTCGTTTGTTTTAAATCAGCATGCAAAGTAACAGGCTTCATTATGGCTTTCTAATACATACTTTCTTTGGGTTAATTCTTCTGGGTTTCTTTCCAGCACATTCCAGCTACTTTGCTATAAGGTCTCAGATTACAGGTTCAAGAGGAACAGTGGTAGATTGTCCTATTGGGTAGGAGAGTTAATAATACCATAGACAGCACAAAGCAGGCTCTCAGGAGAGTTCCATATAGCAGAGCACGGTCCTGTCCTACAGGTTTCAGAGAGATCCCCTGGCAGGAGGCTGATGAGTAGCCCATAGTACATTGTTGCAGCCAGCTTGTCTCTGCTTCCTGGGTGGCAGGCAAAAGGAAAGGCCTTTAGTTAATGTTTTCTCATTGTATGAGGTGTGCTGCTCATTGATAGATGGGGTGCTTGGCAAGCTTTCTTTGGGAACGTGAGACTTGTACAGTCGTGGCAGCAAGCAGGGTGTCTAGCATTTCTTACAGCAGTGAGGATGGAGACTGGGGAGGCTGCTGCTGCTGCTGCTGAGTGTAGGATGAGTAGCCCAGAATCCTACAGCTCTAACAGCCTTACTTACTTTATTATTATTATTTTACTTATTCACTTTATATCCCGCTCACTGCCACCTCCCACAGTCCTTTCTCCTCCCCCCACTTCTCTGAGCAGGTAGGGGGCACCCCTGGGTATCCTCCCACCCTGGCACAATAAATCTCTGTGAGGCTAGGCGCATCCTCTCCCACCAAGACCAGAAAAATCAGTCCAGCTAGAAGAGCATATCCCACAGACAGGCAACAGCTTTTGAGATAGCCCTGCTGAAGTTGTTTGGGACCCACATGAAGACCAAGCTGCACATCTGCTACATGTATGTGAGGAGGCTTAGGTTCAGCCTGTGTGGATTCTTTGGTTTGTGGTTCAGTCTCTGAGAGCCCCAAGTGTCCACGTTAGTTGATTCTATTGGTCTTTTATCTCTGTTGCCTTAGGGGCTGGCAACTTGTCCTCCTATCTTTCCATAAGACTCCCCAAGCTCCATCCAGTGCTTAGCTGTGGGTCTCTGTATCTTTCTGAGTCAGCTGCTGGGTTGAGCCTCTCAGAGGACAGCCATGTTAGACTCCTGTCTGGAGGCATAAAAGAGTATCATTAATACTCTTAATAATGTCATTAATCATTAATAGTGTCAGATATTGTTGCTTGCCTGTGGGATGGATTTCAAGTTAGACTGGTTATTGGTTGGCCATTCCCTCAGTCTCTGCTCCATCCCCTATCTCTGCATAAACAGGATAAATTTTGGATCAGAAGTTTTGTGAGTGGGTTGATGTCCCTATTGCACCATTGGGGTTCTTGCCTGGCTACAGGAAATGGCCTCTTCAGCTTCCCTATCCCCAGTGCTTGACAGCTTTCTACTCCTATTCTTCTGTCCCCCTGTGTTATCATCTAGGGCTCTTGAATGGATTTATTTATTTTCTCTGTCAATTAAGATAATAAAAAGTCAGGAAAAATATCTTGGACGGGCAGTAACAGATAAGTTTTATCAAAGGTGAAGAAGTGCAGACAGTCAGAAAGACAGAGGGAAAGATTGCCTGTGGGGGAGAGAAGGGCCAAGCCCATTTTTCCTGTGGAGGGCTGGCTGGGGGTGGGGGGGTGGGTTAAATGTTGTTGCTAGGCTGTACTGAATCTCCTCTCCCTAATTTAGGATTTATCAGTTTAGACAAAGAGAAGAAAGCTGACAGGCCCACTGCTTTGGGTAATGATCTCTAGGTCCATCCCCGCTGGTGAGGCCTTTGTCTAAGATCAGGAGGAGGAAGAAGCATCGAGAAGCATGTCATCTTCATTTATCTCTCACTGGTCCCTTCCCCTATCTGTCTAGCTCCTATTCCCGTACTCACCTTCAGATTTTTATGTCTCATTGTATTTCTTGAGTTTGCCAATGGAAACCACATGGGCACCACGGCACTGGTGACAGGGAAAGGAGGCAGGGAGCTGAGGACAGTGGCCCTGAAATCATACTTCACAAGACCACACCTTATCATCTGTACGTTCAGCACATGGTCCTTGGGCTCTGGCTGCATTGAGAACCTGGAGCCCTAATTTGAGCTCACAGATCCTCTCCTGCCACATACATCTCCAAAGGTCAGCATGCTATATGGGCTTAGGGCAAACTCCTTTCTTTTGCCCCTCTTCAGATGCAGCCTTGTCTCAGGCTTTACAAGCAATACCATCTATGGCCAGGACAGATGAAAAGTCTTCTTTACAAAGTGAGAGAGGAGGTAAACCAGGTGAGCTTAGGTATTCATAAACAAATAGGAGGCAGCCAGCTGTGGGAGGGCATGTGCAATTGCCCTCTGCCAAACCACTAGCATCAGCAATCAGACCGGGGAGCTGAGTGGATGAAGAATAAAAATGAGCTGTTGGCTCCAGGGAGGTTCTGCTGTCACATCAAAAAGATTAAAGTTACCTGTGTCTTTCTGTATCCTAATTGCATTCTTTCACAATGCTGTCTGTAGATAGTGTGATAGCTCCTACAGGAGCCAAACAAGGCAAATAGGCCATTCCATTGTTCCACAGACCCTGTGGAAGGGGCACAGGAGTAGCTGTGCTCAATACCGCCTTTTGTCCTTGCCCAGAATATATGCTTTCCCACCTGGTGCCTTAGGCGTACTGGTACAGGGTGGTTCTCATGTCTTGATTGGTAATCTGTATGGGAACACTGAAGGTCCTGTTCCCCAGTTGGTTCTTGATTGATCAGTAAAAATGCTAATGGCCAATGAGCTGGGTGGAATAGGCAGGACTTCCAGTTTTCCCACAGGCAGGCTATCAGACAAGAGAGAGAGGAGAAAGAGATTTGCTGTGCTTTGCAGGGAGAGGGAGAGAGAGAGAGACACCAGCTATGTGAGATCTAGGGTGGAGTGGTCACTTCCCCACTAGGCCTGGGGTAGCAGGTGGCAGGTTAGAAACATAACTAAGCTGAGGGCAGGTTTAGGGTGCTGAGCTGGGAATGAAAAGAAGGGCGCTAGCAATAGCAGAGGAAGGCTTTCTTTCATCTGCCATCCAAAGGAACCTGGGTGGGGCTGGTAACAAGATCTGCCTGGAGCCTAAAGTGGATAGTAAGAACTACACGTAACAGGTACTCGTCTTTGTAGCTGTGTATTAGTTCTCTGCTGCTCTGATAAAACACCACGACAGAAAGCAACTTAAAGAGAGAATTAAATTTTGTCTTATGGTTCCAGAGGGATAAGTGTCCATCCTGGTGCAGAGGGGTGGCAGTATGTGGTAGATGGTGTTAGGAGCAGGAAGCTGAGAGCTCACATCAATCGCAAAGCAGAGAGGACAAATTGAACATGATATGTATCCTTTAGCTCTCATAATCCATTTTCAGAGACACCCTTCCTCCAACAAAGCCATTACCTCCAAAATCTCCTCAAACAGCACCTCCAGCAGTGTTCAAACACATGATCCCACAGGGAACATTTTCATTCAAACCACCACAGATAGTCTGTGGATGACCTTCCTTAAGCCAACATCTGAATTTTTCTTTCCTTCCGTGCTACTTCTTCTGGGGAGTCTGCCAGTACCTTCCATCTGGAAGTCACTACATCAGTCCCAGGATTCTCACAGCCTGCTTCTTTGTCAGCCTAAGTCTTGTTTATTTTTCTGTATTGCAATGCTATGGATTGAATGTGTCCCTTTCCAATTCTTATGATGAGCTAGGTGTGGTGGTGAATGCTTATGATTCTGCCAGTCAAGAGGCAAGAGGGTGGCATCTTCAAGACCAGCTTGGACTATCTAGCAAGGTACTATCTCAAAATACGAAGGGCTGAAGATATAGGTCAATGGCAGAGTGCCTGCGAAAGATGCCCGAGTGCCAGTGTCCAACTCAGCTCCAGGAACAGACCTGACTGGGATTGATGGAATGTACAAAAGACAGACACACAGACAGACAGAAAGCTGGGCTCAGGTCATCTGAACTCAAGCAGAGAAAACAAAAACAAAAACAAGAGAACACACTGGAAATTTAGTGTTTTTTATTATACATAGTTGAACAGAGAGGTAGGGTTATTATATACAGATAAACAAGGATTCAGAGTTGATGGTATATAGCTGGATCAAGGGAATAGAGTTAGTTAATCTCCATAGGAGTAGACTGTGTAGGGGAGCAGTCTTCAGGTCATAAGCATCCAGATAGAGAAAACAGTGGTTGACATGTTTTGCATACATTATCAACCTGAAAACATGGACCGGAAGGGAAGACTTTGCCATTTCTCTATGGGTCTATGGCTAGGATTCTCGACATGACCATTCCCGTGTCAACACGACATAGTCACTTTACAGAGGACATCACACATTTAGGTCTTCCTCCACTCCCTATATCCAGGGCTCTAGGCTCTACACCAGAACTACTCCCCCCAAAAATGTTATTTTGAAGAAAGCCTTTGGGGAAGTGATTAGATCACAGGGGTTGAACCCTTGTGAATATAAATAGTGCCTTTTTTAACAGGCTAGAAAGCCAGCTCTCTTCCCCACCATGTGAGGATGTACTGAGAAGACAGCTATCTACAGGCCAGGAAGAGGCCCCAGCAGACACTGGCTTGTTAGTGCTTTGATTTTAAGAGCCCCAGATTCCAGTGAAAACTCAGTCCCTATTGTGTATAATTGCCTGACACCTGGCATCTGCCAGCACAGCCTGAGCTGGCTGAGGACACATGGACATCTATTTGAGATTGCATAAGATTCTCCCTGATTTGGGATTCCTTAAAGAAAAAAACTTATGCTAAGGCATTTTTGTAAGAAACCTATGGTTCCAAGTTCTGCTTCCTCCCTGAGGGTGTCCAGGCGCAGCTGTTGAGTGAGCAGCGAAGGATGAAGCAGGAAGAAGAACCCGGATCAGGTGGGTCAGCAGGATCTCGGTTCAGCCGAGAATGTCAGAGGAAAAGGTCTTCTCTGAGGATTTCAGTGTTAAAGCTCTTTTAGACAATATTCAGTGAAAGAGCTCTTTTAAATGGTATTCAGCTTGCGCTCTTTATTCCGGGTGAACAGGGACTATGTAAACCTTGGAGAGTGGGAAGGGGTTCTTTTTAGAGTGACGTTTCATTGGCTGAGGCTTAACGTTCAGGGAACGTCTCATTTGCACAGGGAGGCATTTCAGGAAGTTGAACCTGTAATGTTGCTAAGGAATATGTGACATACTTCAGGTAGAATATGTGGGGGTTGGGGCTCCCCAGATCAGGCAGAGACAAAGAAGCCCTGCTAAGACAATAGAGTCCTCCATTTTTCACTGAGCTCAGGAATGATGTTTGGACATGGTAGACTATCACCTTAGCAAGGTGCAGTAAAACCAAGGGAAGAGAGTTGCACCGCCAGAGGTGACAGCTGCAGCCCCATCTGGAGAAGCTGACTCTGGACCCCTCTGTGCTCAGATTGCCATGTCTAAGAGGCTTGTTTTTCTCTTCCCTTTTCCAGCTGTCACTAGCACTGCTGAATTTCCTTTAAAATGGAGTTTAATTCCTTGCCCAAGAATTGGCTCCTGTCTTGCTCAACTGTTTGCAGCCAGTCTGGAGGTGATCCTTAGGGTGCCCCTTCACGTCTGTCCGTCGTCACAAACAGCTTCACAAGATGTTCTGTTTGAAAGTTGCTAGCCATGTGCAGAGGAACGCTGACCACTGGACTCCTCCCTTCCTGCCTCACTCCCAGCTTTCCTCCTCCTGCTAATCTGGAAGCCGGACTGGTGGCTTCTGCGTTTGTGAACTTCCCACTCCTGTCCTCTACACAGATACTCAGTCTGCTGTGCTGAATGGATGAGATATATTCTTGCTGGGGTCTCTGAAAGATAAGCTGATGACTTCAAATTCTAATGGGAAGGAAGAAGCTGTACCTATTGTCCTTGTTATTTTGTAATGTTTATACTACAGTACCCTCAGGGCTCATTTTATTTAGACCAGAAGGGAGAGTAGTAGCCAGAAGGATCCTAAAAGATGTATGGAGGAGAAATGCTGTTAGAAAAATAAAGAGAACTGTCTTTGTCAGGGTTTCTATTCCTGGACAAAACATCATGACCAAGAAGCAAGTTGGGGAGGAAAGGGTTTATTCAGCTTACACTTCCATACAGCTATTCATCACCAAGGAAGTCAGGACTGGAACTCAAGTAGGTCAGAAAGCAGGAGCTGATGCAGAGGCCATAGAGGGATGTTCTTTACTGGCTTGCTTCCCCTGGCTTGCTCAGCCTGCTCTCTTATAGAACCCAAGACTGCCAGCCCAGAGATGGTCCCACCCACAAGGGGCCCTTGATCACTAATTGAGAAAATGCCCCACACCTGGATCTCATGGAGGCATTTCCCCAACTGAAGCTCCTTTCTCTGTGATAACCCAGCTGTGTCAAGTTGACACAAAAGTAGCCAGTACAAGAACTTTCTTATTTCTTTTTTTTCTTTGTGTGTGTGTGTGTGTGTTCAGGTTTCATCTTTTAATTAACTCTATAAAGGACATCCTAAACACATCAGACACAACAGAATACTTTTTGTTCCAGGATTAAAACTGACATTCATAAACATTTTAAAGAAGCTCTTCACTAATAGAAAAGAAAGTGGGGAAAAGTCTCAAGCACAAGGGCACAGGGGAAAATTTCCTGAACAGAACAGCAATGGCTTATGCTCTAAGATCAAGAATTGACTAATGTGACCTCATAAAATTACAAAGCTTCTGTCAGGGAAAGGACATTGTCAATCGGACAAAATGACACCTAACAGATTGGAAAAAGATCTTTACCAACCCTACATCTGATAGAGGGCAAATATCCAATATATACAAAGAACTCAAGAAGTTAGACTCCAGAGAACCAAATAACCCTATTTAAAAGTGGGGTACAGAGCTAAACAAAGAATTCTCTACTGAGGAATATCAAATGGCTGAGAAGCACCTAAAGTAATGTTCAACATGCTTAGTCATCAGGGAAATGCAGATCAAAACAACCCTGAGATTCCACCTCACACCAGTCAGAATGGCTAAGATCAAAAATTCAGGTGACAGCAGACGGTGGTGAGGATGTGGAGAAAGAGGAACACTCTTCCATTGCTGGTAGGATTGCAAGCTGGTACAACCACTCTGGAAATCAGTCTGGCAGCTCCTCAGAAAATTGGACATAGTACTACCTGAGGACCCAGCAATACTTCTGGATATATACAAGATGCTCTAACATGTAGTAAGTACATATGCTACACTATGTTCATAACAGCCAGGAGCTGGAAAGAACCCAGAGGAATGGATACACAATGGAATACTACTCAGATATTAAAAACAATGAATTCATGAAATTCTTGTTCATGAAGATGAACTAATGGATGGAACTAGAAAACATCCTGAGTGAGGTAACCCAATCACAAAAAGAACACACATGGTATGCACTCGCTGATAAGTTGATATTAGCCCAGAATCTCAGAATATCCAAGATATAATTCACAGACCACATGAAGCTCAGGAAGAAGGAAGACCAAAGTGTGGATACTTCGGTCCTTATTAGAAGGGGGAACAAAATACCCATGGGAAGAGATACAGAGACAAAATATGGAGCAGAGACTGAAACAAAGGCCATCCAGAGACTGTTCCACCTGGGGATCCATTCCATATACAGTTACCAAACCCAGACACTATCTGTTTGTGGATGCCAACAAGTGCTTGCTGACACTAGCCTGTTATAGCTGCCTCCTGAAAGGCTCTGCCAGTGCCTGACAAATACAGAGGTGGACGCTCTCAGCCAACCATTGGATTGAGCACAGGGTGTCTAATGGAGGAGCTAGAAAAAGGCCACAAGGAGATGAAAGGGTTTGCAGCCCCATAGGAGGAACTACAATATGAAACAGTCGGTACTCCCAGAGCTCCCAGGGACTAAAGCACCAACCAAAGAAAACACATGGAGGGACTCATGGCTCTAGCCACATATGTAGCAGAGGAGGATATACAGAGGATGTACCTTGTGGGACATGACTGAGAGGAGAGGCCCTTGGTCCTGTAAAGGCTCGATGCTCCAGTGTAGGGGAATGCCAGTACAAGAAAGCAGGAGTGGGTGGGTTGTTGGGGGTGGGTGGGATAGGGGGGTTTCAGAGGGAAAACAAGAAAAGGGATAACATTTGAAATGTAAATAAAATATCTAAAAAAAATTTTAAAAAGAAGCTCCTCTATATAATCATGATGGTACTCTTTAATAAAAATATCTTTAAGTAATCACAATCTTGACTCAGATTGTTCATAGGTACGTTCATAAATCACTTTCTGGCCCTGATAAACATTGTTTACAAGTTTTAAAAATGTCCCTAAATACACATTAATTTTAAAAACCGATTTAGCCTGGCTCCCCTTTTTTTTTCTATTAGCCAGAAACTATAATGTTGAATGCCTAAACAAAAATTCTGATGAAAGAAAAAATAATGGGACTGTAACAAATGTCTTAAAATTTGTCTTTAAAGGGGAAAAATGTTTAAAGAACACATGGAGCTTTCTAAAATTTCTTTAACAAACTACCTTGGGAGCTCAATTCAAAAATAGAACTTGATGTTCTAAAACACACTGTGGTGCAAAAACCTTTATAAAGCAATTAGCAGGCATGATTCTGGATCAGAAGTGTTATTCCTTGTGTATCTACATTTTGTGTGCATGCTTCATCTCGGTTGCTGTAACTGTCTCTGTAACTTCCTCCTGAGTAGTGGTCACGCCCATCCTGGCTGCCACTGTAGTCTCTTTACTGCCCATACCCATATCCACATCCTCCAGTCCGACTGTCATATCTTCCACATCCATATCCCTGGTCTCCACTACCTCTAGAGTAGCCACGACCACGCCCATAGGCCCCAAAGGCACCCCTTCTGGTTCCCCTGGCAGACTTCCCTACATGGTCAATATGGATTTGGCGCCCATCTAGGGACTCTCCATTCATGACTCTCATCGAATCCGAGGCATGCTCAGGTTGTGAAGGTGTTGAAGCCAAAACCCTGGGATCTTTGAGTCTCCCAGTCCTTGACAACAACTACCTCAGAGACAGGCCCAAAGCAGCTCAAGTGGTCTTCAAGTGCCCGCTCATTAGTGTTGACGTTGAGCCCTCCTATGGAGAGCTTCCCTTCTTCAGAAGACATGGCAGAATGCAAGCCCTGGAAATTAGAAGTCAGAAGACCGCAGAGAAGACAAGCTCCAAAGAGAACTTTCAAACTTCAACATTAAGGATATATATTTTTTTTTCTGGAGTGCGAAGTCTCAGACAGTTCAAATTTAGCTTTGTGAATTCTAAGAACTGGGGGATTTTTATATAAAAATGGGTTTCAAATGTGGAGCTTAACAAGAAGGTAGTCTTATGATTAAGCACATGTCTACCAGGTTCAAAATTGCAGGGCACCTCTTTAAAGTTGCAAGGTGCCTCAGTGCTGCCCTGCCCTTTCTCAGCCTGCCACATTTGTCATCCGTAGCTGCTTGTTACTGCTGTTTTTATGTTGTCATCTTGAGTATAATAATATCGTGCAATTAAATGGCATAACAGGTCTCAAAGTCCCAGATACTGGTTAGAACAGGTGAGTTGGCAATTGATGGAACACTGAAGTACTTTGTGAGAATTAAGAAAGACAATAGATAACTAAATACAGTGGTTGCTGACTAACTACATTTTCTCATTTTAGGGGAAGGTATTTTGTACAGTACTGGATTACGGTCTGCAGTTCTGAAATCGATCCTGAGAGGCAAAAGTTAATCAATTGTACTTGAGGAAATAAGGGGATAAGATTAGAGATAAATAAGGCAGCTCCAAGGAGCTCGAGTTGAGATCTTTAAGTCGTTTTTGAGTTTGTTGAAAAGAAAAGGGAGTGAATTGAGTACAAAGGAAGTGATGAGAAAGCTGTGTGAGGATGGAAATGATGCCTTCTAGGAGCTGGGGAATCGGCTCAGTGGTTAAGAGCACTGGCTGTTCTTCTAGAGGACCTGAGTTCACTTCCCAATATCCACATTCAGGCTCACAACCATCTGTAACTCCAGTTCCAGGGTACCTGATGCTCTCTTCTGATCTCATGGGGAGCTAGGCATGCACATGGTATCTGTAGATGTACGCAAGCAAAACATTCATACACATCAAGTAAAAATAATAAATCTTAGGAAAAAACATTCTAAGTGAGGTGTCTCCACATGAAAATATTTGCCCAACAGACATGGGCTCTGGGTTCCATCTTAGCAGTGCATGTTCACAATACACACAATCCAGATATCTGGGGCATGGCTTCAGGAGCTTTAACAGAGTGTAATTCTAAGTATCAAGAAAGCTACTTGCATATTAGTGACAGAGCCCAGAGCCATGGGTTCACCAAAAGATAAAGGCATAGGACTGTAGACTGCCTTATTAAATGTTTTCTTACCA
This sequence comes from Mus minutoides, assembly GCA_902729485.2. Classification (NCBI taxonomy): domain Eukaryota; kingdom Metazoa; phylum Chordata; class Mammalia; order Rodentia; family Muridae; genus Mus; species Mus minutoides. The sequence goes on from LR749490.1 coordinate 4,665,042, forward strand.
CATCTTTCTTTTATCCAGTACACCATATCCACCAGTGTATTAGTTACCCTTCTGTTTCTGTGATTAAAATACCCTGACAAAAAAAGCAACTTAAAGAAAAAAAGGGTTTATATTGGCTTAGGTTTCCTGAGAGACAGAGTCCATCATGGTAGGGGAGACATGACAGCAGGTGTCGGGAGCAGGAAGATGGCTGATTCCATTTTCATCCACACACAGGAAACAGAGCTATAGAATGGGAAGTGGCATGAAGCTATAAGCCCCGGAAGCCTGACCCGAGGGACATACTTTCTACAGCAGGCTTTAGCTCCTAAAGGTTCCATGTCCTTCTCAAACTGCCAGCAACTGGGGACCCAGTCTTCAAACACAGTCTCTGGGGGATCTTTCTCATTCAAACCACACGACCTGCCAAGAAAAAAGTTACAAGACACATTGACAAACAAGGAACCAATTTTGATGGGATGGAAATAAAAATAACTAGAACCACAACCAGCTAGGAGGGAAAAGCTAGACATGTCAGACCAGGACAAAAATTCAAGGAAAGACACCTTCCTCCCGCAAAGTATAACCAGTATGCCAATCATTGCCCACTGAGGATTAAACCTAAGGCTCCACACACACGCTAAACAAGTGTTCCTCTACCACTGAGCTATGTCCCTATCCCTTTTACTTATATTTTTTTGACAAGGTCTCAGGAAGTTACCCAAGTTGGCCTTGAACTCACTCCTATTTGAGGCTCAGTGTAGCTGGGGTGACAGGTCTGTTTTGTCCAAGGCCAGCTGCTAAGTATTTTAATGGAAAAAAACAGTGAAAAAAGCAGATGGACATTGTAAGCAAGGAGGGGAAATTATAAGACTACAAAGATATATTTGAGGTCAGATACCTGATGCAGGTCTTAGATAAACATCAATCAAGGGCCTCAGGGTTGGGGCTGTGGAGTAGGTTTTTTAATATCTGGGTCACATGACCTTGTTTCCCAAGGTTCCCAGGAAGTTGGAGCTTTGGAGGGAGTCCAGCCTATTATCATACCCCATTACCTGATCCTTGTGGTTGGCTTAGAAATGAGCCATGATCCAGCCACAACACAGCAGCTGCTGCCAGGTTTTTGCTGGTAAAAGATTTTGCTATTTTTTTTTTTTTTTTACTGTGATGGAATAGCACAGTAAAGGTTGGTACTTTAGTGTTGCTGTGCCATGTTGGAGAAGAAAAGTGAAGAGAGGGGGCACATTTTCTTGTAACACAGAGCTCTACTTAGTAAACCGTGCTTGAAAAAGAGAGATGGAGTGAGAAGGAGGAAGGGAGGCTGTCTTGATAGAGCTACATCACTCTGATGTAACTGGCCGTCGTATACACCAACAAAACCCATTGTGGGCTAGTGTTTTTCTTATTTATATTTGGAAAGTATCCTGAAACATGAAAATCACCCCACAGAAAATTAAAAGGATGCTAAAACCTCTCCCTAGTTACCTTGAAAAAGTCTCTCGTTTCACATTCTGCAACCTCTTTACTACTGTCTGACTGGGCTGGGGACAGTGTTAGAGTTTCCACGCTTGGTTAGGAACAACGCTCCTCTTAAGACCTTTGAGCTTCTGTCTGTGAAGATTCAGAGAAGAAATCTGACATTAGATGATGGATGGGATGTAGCTGTCAGACTGTATATGTCACGAGCTTGGAGTGGGTTGCCTTGTGCTTCCTACATCCTGTGTTTCTGGCAAATTAGCTCAGTGCTTGGCTGAGTTAAAGGGACAATGATTGACAGGTGCTGGGTGCTTGGGGATCATCGTAGTCGTGTGGTTTTCTCTTTGTTCAGTTTTGATCTGGTGAGTAATTTAGGGCAGAGGGGTCCATCTCACTCTGGTAGCATCATGACTCCCACATTTCTCAACCCCCACTGCAGATAAGTGATAACTGGAGACTCTAAGCAGAAGGCACACAACCTTCTTTGCTACCGGTGACATTTGATTCACAAGTAATATTTTCCTCATCATGTTATATTTGACTTTATCATTTTTTGCAAACATGAGCTGATGGTGAAAGTTGGCTGCCCAGGAGAACAAATGCTGAGCTTTTATCTAAGCAAGAGTCTTTTTTTTTTTTTAAAGTATGTTAAGCACCAACTTGAGTTTTGTTATGATAGTAAGACACTCCAAGGAATATACCTTGCAGGAAGGTCTGTTTTAGGCTTATTTCATTTAAGAATCATAGGCTGTAAGTTTTTAGTATAATTTGCTCTTAAGTGTCACTTTGAGTCTTTCTAAAGCAAAGTTGCTAATTAATCTGCAACTTTTCCCTGTATTGTAACAATGTATCATCTATTTTCTGCCTCCCATAGGTATGAGGAGAGATCTATCAGACATCCAAAATTCAACCTTATACTCCCTTTTAATAGTCTTCAGTTGGCTCTGAAGCAGACTCCTTTACTGACCTTCAGCAAAGGCCTTAGAATCTGTACAATCCAGCCAGAGAAGAACATGGGCTTGCAAAGGAGGGTACCCTGTCAAGGGATGCCTTTATGAACATCTAACGTTTAGAGGACAGTTGGTGCTGTATGGGCTGCCACCATGGCTGCGTCTGGCAAAAGTACTCCTAGGTACCCAGGACTTGCCTAGAATGCACTATAGAGACTTTGAAAAAGACAGAGAGGAATCCCTCACTAATGTTAGCTGGTAGATGCAGGGTTTGTCTTACACTAGTGACAGCCTGTTAAAATTTTCTCTACTATTGTTGTGATAAAATACTGACCAAAATCAACCTAGAGGAGGAAAGAGTTCATTTTAGCTTACATATTATAGTATGTCATCCAGAGAAGTCAAAGTAGGAACTCATAGAAAATTCAAAATGTCTATTAGTGACTTATCTCCTTGCTCTGACAAGATCCTTGGCCTCAAGAAGGGAATGGTTTGTTTTCATTTATAACTGGAGGGGAAGTCCATCAGAGAGAGAGAGAGAGAGAGAGAGAGAGAGAGAGAGAGAGAGAATGTAAATCTCAAAGTATGTCTTTGAAATCATTTAGCCCTGTCAAGACCCCAACTATTTGTAATGTGAAACTGCTCTAAAGGCCCATGTAAGAACTATACGGTGCTATAAATAAAATGTAAAATGGGCTGAGATCCCTGGGTGCTCACTATTTCTGGTGGCCCTTAATGAGGGAGGTCAGTCCTAAACACCTGTAAGCCAAATGTCAAAAGCATCAATCACAGAGATTGACTTCCTGCTCTTTCCTTCAAAACAGTTCCATTCCAAAACATACTTTTAGAAGAGAAAATATTTATGTAAAAAGATATTTTAAACTCCTTTTAAAGTTGGTGTTCCAAAAACATGTCTAGTAGGAAAGCCTTCCTTTGGGGACCATTTTAGAAGAGTTGGAGCTGAGATTTCTGGAAATCTGAGCTGGAAGGCCTTTCAGGGACTCCTGTGAGCTACAGAATTGTAATTCTAAAGGATCTTTCTGCAAACGTTACAAAAGAAGATGGATAAATACAGGAACTAAACTCCTTGTTTGTCCCGCTCCTCACTCCTGTCTGCCCTTGGAATTCTTGGAGAGTCATGAGCTCTTAAACATTTTAGTTTCTCTGTATGAGTGTTTGCTTGCCCATGAAGATCAGAAGAGGATACCAGATCCTTCTGGAACTGAAATCGCAGATCATTGTGTGCCACCATGTAGGTACTTGGTCCCAGGAACCCAGGTCTTCTAGAAGAGCAGTTTAACAGTTGAGTCATCTTTCTGGCCCTTCATTTGTAGCTTTTAGAATTGATGATATCATTTTTGTGTGAATCCGAGGAAATGACTGACTGGCCTTTGGTACTTTCAAACACTAGGAGATAGATAGGCACTGAGGTCTGTGTTCTGAACTGGATGTGAATAGAGTATATCACCTTTGTGTCCCCACTGAAGTGGCTAGACCTTGTTGCTCTGGGTAAGCTCTTGGGGAAAGTCTTCCTGGAGGAGTTTTCCCTTGTTCTAGAAAAAAAAAATCGGAATCATGTCACAGCCAGTGGTAGAAATGTCAGCCAGGGCAGACTGGACAGTGGGCATTGACTGGCTTCATCATCTGAGCCCTTGACAGATGGGGTTAGTATCAAGGTATCATGGTATCATTAGGTGATTGCTGTTTTGCTTTATTTGGAAGACAGAGTCTAACTATATAATGTAGACTCACTAGAACTCACTTCTCCACACAACTTTCAGTGGTCTTGAGAGGGCTCCTGAGTCCTCAGCTCTTTTTCTCTACTCTAGGAAATGTCTACTGGGAACAGAAAGTTCAGTCAACACTGATTCATGGTGGTACTGGGAGCTGAGCTGATAGCTCCAGTCTACCAGCAATTTATACTGTAGTTCTGTACTTCTGTATTTCTGCTCCCCTCCCCATTCTATACCTTTACTTTTTTTAATTTGAAAAAAAAATCTTAGCCTGGGCTTGAATTTACTCTGGTCTCCAGGTGGGGATTGAATTTGTGTTCACTTCAGACCCTCGTAGTGTAAGGACTATAAAACTGCTGAAGGATGAAGACCCCAGACTCAGATAGTATGCAAAAACAAAATGAGTGTTTATTCTGCAGAAACAACCAGCATGTGGGGGGTCAACCATTCTACCAAATGGCCACCTCAGACAAAGGCACACAGACCTTCTGATAAAGAACCCAGGGAGCTCTCTGGATGGATTAGGTAACCTTTAATGTGATTGGCAGGGGCCAAAGTGGTGACATTAGTATAACTTTGATTGGCTACATTGTTAGTTCTTCTATTTTTAGAAAGCAGGTTAGGTAATCTAAAATTTCATTGGTGGATGCTAGGGAGGTCACAAGGGTTGGGTTCTGATTGGCTTGTGCCAGGTAGTCAGTGGTCTGCATTCTTATATTAATCAATATATCTACAGGGCTACCCAACACTGATGACCAACCCTGAGATAAGATATTTTCCCATTCTTGTGGTTATTTACAGGATATTCCTGGGGAGGGGTTTTATGACCTTATTTTGGAATTTATGGTCTGTTCCTGGAGCTAGTGACTTATGACCTAGTTCCTGGGCCTGGTGGCTTTCTTTATGAAATCAAAATTTGGTCCTAAAATTGAGACACATGGGTGTTATGTCATCACATGGGTGTTATGTCATCACATGGGTGTTATGTCATCACATGGGTGTTATGTCATCCTTTTAGTAGTTGGTCTGGCTCTAGTCATATTATCAGTTCCAACTTAGTAGGACGGTCCCTCTGGGATGACATCTGTATAAACCCAGAGTCATTCTGATAGCACCAGCCTAGTCAAAAACTTCCGCTGGCCTTATCAATATACTCAGCCAATGCCATTGGCTTACACTTTGTCTTAGTTAGGGTTTTACTACTGTGAACAGACATCATGATTAAGGCAAGTCTCATAAATGTCAACATTTAATTGGGGCTGACTTACAGGTTCAGAGGTCCAGTCCATTTTCCTAAAGGCAGGAACATGGCAGCATCCAGGCAGGCATGGTGCAGGCAGAGCTGAGAGTTCTGCATCTTCATCTCAAGACTGCTAAGAGAAGACTGGCTTCCAGGCAGCTAGGATGAGGGTCTTAAAGTTCACACCCACAGTGACACACCTACTCCAACAAGGCTACACCTCCTCCAACAGGGCCACACCTTCTAATAGTGCCACTCTCTGGGCTGAGCATATACAAACCATCACACACACTTATATCACATGATCCCACCTAGAGCCCAGGGCCTAAGGACTGTGGGCATAGATGGACAGTGGAATGAATGCTGGAAGACTATCCCCTGATGTCATTACAAACATGCTCAGTGTACAACAAAAAGAGGCTTCCATTACTTCCCACAGTTCTTTACTAGTGACAGTTTCATTGTTTCTGAAGATGGCCCCTGTGCCTCCATTAACAAGCTGGTGATAGGTATCATTTTCTTATGAGGTCATTTATGCAAATCACCAAATTGTCCTCTTTCATATTCCTATGCGTTGGGTATGGTTTCTTCTTACTAATACAAATATGCTTAACCCCATTTAATATTGATACAGTGCTCTGAAGAGTGAGTGCCGGATGCCCATAGCCTACTTTATTTAGTCATCTCTGGGTTTGGTTTGGAATAATGCAGATTTGTGAGAGAGATAAGTGGTGAGAGTCTGGTATAAATTTTGAGGAATTAAAAAAAGAGGGACATGCCCTCTCCTCAATGAAAATGCCAGGATTGTCACATCCAGGGGAGGACAAGGTTCCACTCATATCTTCTCAGTCATGGTTTGTTGCCCTCTGACAAATTAAACTTTCCCACGTGCTGGTGAAACCTCATTACCACTGATGTGTAAAATAAGCAATGAGGGCCGATCTGGGGCCCAGCTCGGAAAATAACAAAGATGTCACTGGCGGAGACTCAAGTCCCTCCACTGGTGCCCTTTCCTCTAAGAGGTTTGAGAGGATGACAAGGTTAGGGCTGTTATTACTGTTCTAATAGCTGAACAGTGCAAGAAGAAAAAAGAAATTGCAATCAAAGATATCTGCAGTTCAAAATAGGGCCAAGGGGCATTATTCAGCCCATTTCAGTGTTAAATGCCAGTGTTTGCGGAGAAGGAAGCCAAAAGGAAAAAAAAAGACCATTAATTATTAATACAGTGCTGGCCTTAACTATGATTTTCACAGAGAACTAGGCTGAGGGAAGGTCAGTGATTGGGGGAAAGGGCAAGGCTCGTCAACAACGATCAAAAGCTCTTGCCGTCTTTCCTTCTTGTTGTAGTGAAACAAAGCAGAGGTGGTACACAAAGACCAAGACAAGTAAAATAGAAATGAGCAAAAGGCTTTCATCGGATGGGGCAATAGGCTAGTGTGGAATTTTCTGGCCTCCTGCCTCAGGTTCTTGGGTGTTGAGATTATAGGCGTGTGGCCCTACAGATCCATAGACTGTGGTTACCACATGTGATAGGGTACAGTAATCCTAATGGATAGAGAGTACTGATACCCCTAAGCTTCAGCACATTGAACAGCACCCCACCTTCCTATCCACACCCCAAGACATCTCCAGTCCAAGGAACAAATTATGCCACGGTAGAAACTTACCCTGAACCACCTGCATTTTCCTTCTCTACTAGCATAGCTCTCAGGGAGTTATTAATAGGAAGGAAATACACACACACACACACACACACACACACACACACACACACACACACGCATGCCTACACACACCTCAAGTGCATCTGCCCATTTTTCAGAAGATCTGTAAAGGCAGTCTCCTCCTGTCCCTCATAATGGTCCCTTCCTCAGTTTAGTTTTTTTGTATAGCACCATTTTGGTACCTATTTTTGATGTAGAACAAATACGGTCCTTCCATCTGTGAGTTTACGACTACTTTACGATCTGGTTAGAGGTTACCACAGGGCAAATGTGGGGAATAAAATATGAAGTAAGAAAGGATGAGGTACAACAGCTTCATGTTGAACATGATTTTGTGAAGATTTTATGAAGAGCTGCAAATATCTCTTAGAGGCCCATCACCGAGAATGACTGTATAATTTAAGTGAAATATCTTTATAAAATATTTATTTTACTTTTCATGTATAGGTGTTTCATCTCCATGTACATCTGTGCACAATGTACATGCCTGGTGCCTGTGGCGGCCAGGGAATGGCATCTGATCCCCTAGAACTGATATTCTAGGGGGTCCCTACTTAAAGATATTCTGTGAAGCAACCTGTTGTTGCTAGGAATTGAACCCTAGTCCTCTGTAAGAACAGCCAATGCTCTGAACTGCTGTGATGTCTCTCCAGCCCACTGAATAAAGTAACTTTATGAAAGCCTTTTGTATCTGGCATTTTCATCTCTAATATATGTTTCAAGGGGATAAGTTAAATGTTATTGGGCACTTTCTCTTTCTCTATTGAGACAAGCATATACTTTCCTGACTTGTTAATGTGGTGACTATACTAATAGATTTTTTTTTTTGATTTGCACTCTTTTTATTCCTGAGCTAAAGGAAGTCTTAAATTAGACATAGATGAAAGAATTAATACCTTATTCTGAATTCTGCACCAAAATGAATTAACACCACACCACGCTGGTGGTCTCTGGTGTGTTACACCACGCTGGTGGTCTCTGGTGTGTTACACCACGCTGGTGGTCTCTGGTGTGTTACACCACGCTGGTGGTCTCTGGTGTGTTACACCACGCTGGTGGTCTCTGGTGTGTTACACCACGCTGGTGGTCTCTGGTGTGTTACACCACGCTGGTGGTCTCTGGTGTGTTACA
>LR749490.1:4680545-4791030 GCA_902729485.2 Mus minutoides
TGAACTAGCTGGATAACACTTGAAATGTAAATGAAGAAAATATCTAATAAAAGTAATAAAAAAAAAAAAAAGTTCAGAGCAGGGCTGGAGGGATTAATTAGCTGTTCCAGAGGACCTGGCTTTGATTCCCAGCACCCATGTGGCATCTGTAACTCCAGTCCCATGGGATTTAACACACCCCTATGGTCCTTCGGGGGAACTGAATGTATATGGTGCATGTCTCTGTGTGTGTATGCACACGTGTGTATGTATGTATACCTGTGTGTGTGTGTGTGTATCTCCAAGCAAAACACCCATACACATAAATAAATCAATTTAAACATTTTTTCAGAGCAGCTATTTATGCTTCCTTCATCACAGCTACAACCTTTTATGCTTCCTTCATCACAGCTACAACCTTTTAATAAACTCATGCTTTAGTATTTATTTTGTCTAGATATTTGAGTATTTATTGACTGCTTGTCTTTATGTGAAATTGTTAATCATATCAAATCCTTTGAAGATCTCTCTGTCTCTGTCCTCTCTGTATCTCTCTTCTTCGTTGTCTCTGTCATCTCCCTTGGACCCTCTCTCTCTCGTGCTTATTCTCCCTTTCTTCATCTGATAGCACTGTTGGAGCATGTTTCTTAGTCTGGCAATGAACCTAGTGTCCGGCCCACAGAGAGTATTCAATGACTTTTGCCTGCTAGTGAGTGGGCATCTAATGACAACTTGTCACTTAGCAGACCCTCATTGGGAAGTGCAGAAGGTGGAAAAGAATAACACATGGTTCCTCCCCTCAGGAACTCTGTCAAGGGGAGACAGTGTCAGTTAACTTGGAAAGTGACATTCGCTACAGCTGTAGCCCTCCACTCCAATTTGGGAATAAAACTCAAAACAAAACAATACATCCCCTGAGCCCATAAACCTTGAGGTAAAGAGGTAAGCTATGGGGCAGGGGAGCTCCCCCATAGCCTTTGTGACAGTCTCCTTCTCAGGGTATCTTTTCAACTCCGAGCTTGGGATTGACTAGGTCACCTTGGCGCCCCTTTGAAACACTTCAGTTAACAAACAATGACTGGCAGCTGCCTTTCTCTTCCAGCAGTGTTAGTAGCCTGGCAGTTGCCCAGATGTTACTGAAAATAAGTGTTCTTGAAAGGACATTATACTATCTTGGTGACAATGTTCATTTGGCAAAAATTGCACTCCTTCCTTTTCTGCAAAATCTTAAAGTGTTTTCTTTTTTCCTTTATTCTACCCCAAACCTCTAGAAGGAAGGCAGAAGAAAGAATGCCATTCTTGTAGCCTCAAGTCTTCCAGAGAGCTTTCCCATCACTAAAATACATATAGGTAGGCACTGTGCCTGTCATTCCAGTATCGAGAAGGCTGATTTTGTAGAAAGCTTGGTGGTTTACAGAGACCTTTTCAAAAAAAATTTTTGTGTGTGTGTGTGTGTGTGTGTGTGTGTGTGTTTAGTCCTGGCTGTCCTGGAACTCTTTATATAGTTCAGACTGGTCTTAAACTTAGGGATACACCTGCCTCTGCCTCCTGAGTTCTGGGATTAAAAGTGTGTTCGACAATGCCCAGCTTAATTTTTTTTTCTTTTAAAGGGCTCTCTAAAATCCTTCCAAGTCCCAAGTCTATCTGGTCGCTAGTTGTTGTCATTTCTGATGACTCTCTCCTTTGCTTTTCTCCATTCTTTCACAGGAACAGGCTCAGGGATATGCTGAAACTAGCAGGGACAGATTTGTGTATGTCACCCCCCCAATTCATTGTTCAGTAACCCTGTGTAAGCGGTGGAAATGGTGGGGCCATTATACCATAAGAGTTGGCAAGTGCTACGAGTAAAGCCCTCATTCATCCCCCTGTCAAGTGCTCTTCAGCACACTACTCAAATAGCCCACTAATATTTGGCTTGCTCAACTGGTGCTTCTATCCAACATGATTATTTATTTATTTTTATTTCCAATTCTTTTTGTTCTTCATCTCACATGTTCACCATCTTAAGTCCCTGTTCTATTGCTGTGAAGAGACACCATGACCAAGGTTACTATTAAGAGGAAACATTTCATTGGGTGCTTGCTTACAGTTTCAGAAGGTGAGTCCACTGTCACCATGGCAGGGAGTGTGGGAGTAGACAGGCAGGCCTAGTGCTGGAGCGGTAGCTGAGAGCTTACATTGTGACCTATAGATGGGAGGCAGAGGCATCCCAACTGACATGGGCTTTTGAAACTTCAAAGCCTACCTACTACCAGTGACACATCCTCCAACAAGGCCACATCTAATCTTTCCTAAATAGTTTCACCAAGCATTCGACCAAATATTGAAATATGCGAATCTATGGGGACTGCTCTTATACAAACCTCCACACTTACCCACTCTGAAAAAAAAAATGTCCCTGACCATTGCTTAATGTGATTGTTACAATATAATTCTAAGCATGCTGAACATATATGTCCATTTGTTTATAATACCCATGTGTTGCCATCATGTTTACTGCATTAATGACAAGTCCAATTCAGAGAGGGAATATGAGACCTTATAGTCAGCAGAAGCAAAAGAAGTCATACGAGGGACTCTCACTTGAGACATTGCCCAGATCAGACTGTTTGTGAGACATTATTACATTGAATGATGATTGATATGCAAGGGCTCCACCCAATGTCTATAACACAATGCCCAGATAGATGTGTCTGGTCTGTATAAGAAAGCTGTTTTGCCTCAGAGAAAGAGTTGGTAAGCAGGATTCCTCCCAGTTTCTCCTTCTGGTTCCTGCCTTGAGTCACCGCCTTTCACTGTAAGCTGTAAGATGAAATAAACCTTTTCCTCCCCTATCTGCATTTGGTCAGAGCTGGCAACTGAAACAGAAATCAAGGAGAGGTGGAGTGCAGGCAGGGAAGTATACCACAATGGGGGTGGTCATGACCCTGTTTCATCTCTACACCTCAGAAGAGGCAGTGGAGTGTCATAGGGATAGGAATGTTAGAATGTTGGTTTGGGAATGCTTGGGTTTAAACCATTAGCCTCCAAATATCTAGATGTATCCTTGATCAGGTTACCTAATCTTTTGAGTCTGAATTTCTCTAATCATATCATGGAAATAATGAGGGCAGATATACTCTCTGAAACTGATTTAAAGAGATGGAGAGATGGTGTGCTATATATAAAGTGCAGAAGGCAGGACAACAAAGATTTGAGAAATATGAATGACCTTATTTTTCTATCCTGACTTCCACAAAACTCAATTTGATTCAGAATGTGTGTAAACATCCCAGGGGTTTCTTTCACCTTTCAATTGACAATATTTTTGTTTATTATTCAGAAACACAAGGCAGGTTATTCTCAGCTCTCAGGACTTGAACCAACATCGACTTGAATTTCATTTACTGAGATTGAATCGGGACAAGGCAAACACTGTCAGGAAATAACATGCCTGCTCTGCCTCCGTAGGAGAGGTTCTGATTTGATTTTGATCAGAACCAAGATCCCCTGTGTAGCTCTCATATGTGGTCCCCGAGTCCCCTTTTTTTTTTTTCTTTTGGAGAAAATGAACCAATAACCACAGAATGATATGTGACATCACATGGATAGCCTGGAGTGTAAACAGGAATACCAAGCAGTTGCAGAGAAGTTGGGGGCCTTGGTGGCCTTCTTCCTAGTTCTATGCTTTTACATCTTAGAGTGAGAAATCCAGTCTTGAAAGACTAACTTTTTGTTTTGTTCTCATAAGTATATCTATATCATTAATCTTTTTGAAGCCCCTCCAATGCTTTACCTCTCAAAGGTAACCATCCTGAATTCTATCATGGATTCATTATTTTTATTTAAAAAATTTTAAATTAAAATATAGTTATACCATTTCTCCACTTCCTTTCCTCCCTCCAATCCCCTCTCACTCTCCATCTCTACCTCACTCCCTTTCAAATTCATGGTCCCTTTCTCTTTGTTACATACATATATGTACATATAAGCACAAATATATAAATATATTCTGCTGAGTATATTTAGTATTGCTAGTATGTATATGAATTCAGGGCTGGGCTGCCCACTTGGTACTGGATAACCAGTTGGGGCCTCATCTCTGGGTAAGAATAATTCCCCCTTTCCACATTAGCTTGTCTGTTGATGCCCTTATTCAGGTCTTGTTTAGGCAGCCATATTGTTGAAATATGGTGAACAAGGTGTAGCTTCCCCATCATTTCCATAGACAAGATTCCATACCAGATTTCCTACTCTTCTGACTCTCATCTTTCTGTAACCTCCTTTGAAGTATTCTCTAAGCCTTAGGTGTAGGAGTTGTCTTTAGATGTGGTCACTGGGAACGGGCAGCCCATCCTCAGGTGTTCTCGGCATTTTGACCAGTTCCAGCTTTCTGTAATGCTCTTCAAAAGACTGGAATTTGTTTATTTTGTTTTCATAGTACAGGGTTTCTCTGTGTAGACACAGTTGTTCTGTAACTTGCTCTGTAGAGCAGGCTGACCTCGAATTCAGAGCGAATGCTAGGATTAACGTTTAATTAAATTACATCTTGAAAGACTCTAAATTTGTGTTAATCAGATCTCTTAAGAGAGATCATAGGTTTCTGCAAGAGCCACAGCAGAGCGTCAGAGAGGAATGCACGTGCCTCTGAGGTAGGAAGCTAATAGGCTACATAATCTGAAGCTGGTTGTTGGGACCACATCAAGAGAGACAGACAGACCCATAGTTCTATGGCAGACACAAGAGGTGCTTGGTACAGAACCCTGTAGCATCTAGTCTGGGGGATAAAGAACGAGGCCCTCACTTATGTTCCTGAAGATAAAGATATAATCCAGGGCACAGAATTTGAGGCAGGGGTAAACACTCAAAAATAAGAATATTTTTTGGTTCAAAACAAGGCAAGAGATTCTAACAGTTTCTGAATTATCAAAACATTTTGGTCAGACTGTGCAGCTCTATCGCTACAATTCTCTTGAAAGAAGCATAGAACTCAAGACAAGAATTGATATGTCCTGGTTGCCTAAAGGGCAGGTATGAAACACAAATTAGACCTTCAGAGAACTGAATGGTATACAGGGTAGTAAAACATGTGGGAGAAATAAGAATGCTACTATGAGAAGGAACAGGCTCTGGGTCACTGAGCCTCAACTTCGTGGCTCGGTTACCATAGTGGATTCAGACTTTAGCCTTAAGATGCCTTAGCCCTGAACTTATCAGCACAGTGACTCACCAGAATGGACTGTTGAGAAATGAAACATCAAGCTGGTGGGGATTGGGTGAGGTGGGAAGAGTGGAGGCTGGAGATATGGCTCAATGGTTAAGGACGTTGGCTGCTCTTGCAGAGGTTCAGTTTCCAGCAGCCACATGATGGCTTACAACCATCTGTAACTCCACTTCTGGGGAGTCTCACACACTCTTCTGACCTTTCCAGGAACTGCATACATGTGGAGCACACACATGCGAACATTCATCCATATAAAATAACAATCAATAAATTGTCTTTAGAAAGAAAGAGAAGCAAACCATTAGTTGACCAACCAAGTGGCATTATGGGTTAGAATTAAATAACTGAAGCCGCAAATACCACAGTGGATACCACAGTCTGATATTGATTACTTCATCGTGTACCCTATTGATTTGAGAAGACTTGTGTGAAATATCTGATGTGTGAGTCATAGATACTAAGTGTACATTCGTACATGTACAGATGTGTGCATACTTGCTTGTGCATGCTGCGTATGCGTGTGCTTACATGTCTGTGGGAGAGAAGAGAAGGAACAGCTGAACCAGGATCAGAGTGATTCAAGTTCCTTCAAAAGAAGAGGAAATCCTTGCACAGTATAAATATTCAACTTTGTTTTCAATACAACCAGGGTCACAGCTGAAGCCGCAGATGTTTTCAAAAAGATCCAAATTCAATGAGCATTTCATTTTTGAATTTTTACACTGTGCATCGCAAACTCAGACCCTGAAAGTCCTATCTCTTGCTGTGAAAGAGACATTTTGTCTGCAGCATTCAAGAGCTCCCAAAGGAGTCTGCTCTGTTGCCTGCAGCACTAAATAATAGGGAGAAATGGATTAAAGGAGAAAAAAAGATCCAGGGAGCCAGAGGACATCAGGGGGAAGGAGTCTGCATTCACAAATTTGAGCATGCTTTTAACCCAAAGCAGGCATGGTCATTGTGACAGGTGACAGGCGCAGAGTGGCATTACCTTAGAGGTCATAGCTTCTTGGGAAAGAGACAGCTTCTGGTTCTTGGTTCTTGAAGTGCTGAGGGTTTGGAGCAGTGTTTAACACTCTAAGCTCACAGGTAAACATCTCTTGCTTGTCATAGGAGGTGGAAGTAGTCACTATAAACGAAGTGGCTTGGGACATGCAACAGATTTGGTTTATACATAGCTCTTCTCAGACCCGAGACTTTCACAGCACAACTGCACAGTACTGACTGATGCAATTTAGGGTCGGTTGTGGTGGTCACCTCCACCCACACACACTGGAAGTGGGTTTTTTGTAGCTAAGAATAACTTCTTTTTTTTTAAAAAAAAAATAAAGCCCTTCTTTGTGCTCTGTTCTTGATGTTTTTTATTTAAAAGCTGATATGAAGAGCTACGGGAAGGACCGAAGGAGCTTAAGGGGATTGCAACCCCATAAGAAGAACAATATCAACTAGGTGGACCACCCAGAGCTCCCAGGGACTAAGCCAACAACCAAAGAGTAGACACATGGAGGAGCCAGGACTCCAGATGCATATGTAGCAGAGGATGGCCTTATCTGACATCAGTGGGAGAGGAGGGATGCTTGATGCCATAGCGTTGGGGGATGCTAGAGGGGTGAGTGGGTGAGGAGCACCCTCATAGAGGCAAAGGGGAGGGAAGTCAGAGGGATGGGATGGGGAGTCGGTGGAGGGGTATTCGGAAAGGGGGATATCATTGGAAGTGTAAATGAGTAAAATGATTAATAAGAAGAAAACAAAACAAAATAAAAAATAAAAGCTTCCCCTAAAAAGTATAAAAACCGCTTGTAATAGAAATGGATATTAGCCCAGAAACTTAGAATACCCAAGATACAATCTGCAAAACACAAGAAAATCAAGAAGGAAGACCAGCGCGTGGATACTTCATTCCTCCTTTGAATAGGAAACAAAACACCCATGAAAGGAGTTATAGAGACAAAGTTTAGAGCTAAGATGAAAGGATGGACCATACAGAGACTAACCCACCGGGGATGCATCCCATAATCAGTCACTAAACTCAGACACTATTGCATAGGACAGCAAGTGTTTACTGAAGGGACCCTGATATAGCTGACTCCCACAGAAGTGGATGCTCATAGTCATCCATAAGAGGGAGCACGGGGCCCACATTGGAGAAGGTAGAGATAGAACCCCAGGAGCTGAAGGGGTCTGCAACCCTAGAAGAGGAACAACAATATGAACTAACCAGAACCCCCAGAACTCGTGTCTCTGCCTCCATATGTAGGAGGAGAGGCCCCTTGGTACTGCAATCTTTATATGCCCCAATACAGGGGATCACCAGGGCCAAGAAGTGCGAGTGGGTGGGCAGGGGAGCAGGGAGGGGGGAGGAGACTTTCGGGATAGCATTTGAAATGTAAATTAAGAAAATATCTAATAAAATTTAAAAAAAAAGAAATTCGGGGTCACCTTCTTGTCACTCACCTCAAGAGACTGATTAAGGGTTGACCCTGATGCGCCCGGAAAATAAACCTTTTGTTTTTTCATTGAAAAAGTAAATAAATAAAAGCTGATAGTTATGCCTTTGACATTCGTATCATCTGTTCATTTTTCATGTAGTATTGAGGGCAATGTTATCTAAATCACTCACTTAAAACAAACAGCAAGTTACTTATCTATACCTCAATCCCATGGCTCACAGAAACCTGACAGCTTTAGACCTTCAGAGCATAGCTACACGTTCCTTGCAGCAATTTAAGAAACTGTGATCTCTCCAAAATGGAGAGGGGCCTTTTAGAGGGGCCTTTGTAAAATAACGCTAGGCTTTGGGTGTGAAAATGGGTGCTTCGCTGTGCTGGAGACGGTTCTGTAGATGATTGAGGGGAAAGTCTGGCTTTAGCACTTATTGCCTTTAGCAAACCCCTTTTGCTGTCCTACTTGAAGCTAATTAATTTTATTTACTATCCATTTTCTTGTATCATATTTATTTCTTCAAATCTCTAAAAGCTCTGCTTTATTTCATTTTCTAAAAATACAAAATCACCATAATACAAGCTAAGAGAAGGTATAAAGGAAATAAGCCTCATTTGCTCAGACCCTGTGGTGAGCTGAGGCAGTGGGGTAGTTTAAGGATGGGCCCTGGAAATCCCCTTTTATTTCTCATCTAAGGACACAGCTCCACATGAACATGCTTGAGTGCCTGCATGTTCTATGAAGTGAGGGTGGGAGAGACCAGGGAAGGATGCTGTGGGGACGTTTGACAAGTCTTTTCCACTACCTGCGGACATTCTGTGGTGCTTCCAAACCAAAGCAGGACATTAAGAAATCATGAAGATGAGCCGGGCAGATGATGCACACCTCTAGTCCCAGTACCCTCGAGGTAGAGGCAGATGGATCAAGGCCAGCCTGGTCTACAGAGTAAGTTCCAGGACATCTAGGACTACAGAGAGAAACCCTGTCTCAAAAACCCAAGACAGGGAGAGAGAAAGAGAGAGAGAGAGAGAGAGAGAGAGAGAGAGAGAGAGAGAAACCCGAAGAAGTACAAGCATGATAGAACACATCTGGGAGACTGAGACAGCCTGAGCTACATAATGGATTTGAGGTCACTTGGAGCAATGTATGGTGACCTTGTCTGAAAATAAAAATAAAAATGGAGAGGTAGTTTAGTGACAGAGTGCTAGTCCAACGTGCTTATTAGCTTACATTTTATCTTGAAGATTGTGTGTGTGTGTGTGTGTGTGTGTGTGTGTGTGAAAGAGAGAGAGAGACAGAGACAGAGAGTCAGAGAGAGACACACAGAGAGAGGTAGAGGTGGGGGAGAAAGAAGTCTAGGGAAAGGAGGGAGAGAGAAAGCAGTAACAGTATGTTCTGATACAATGCTCCTCTCCCCTGCTCTTTTTCTCCTTTGCTTAAATTTCTTCCCCTTGCTTGCCTCCCCCTGGCACTTCCTTCCCTGTCCTCCCATCCAGACTGACTACTTGAAGCTAATTAATTTTATTTACTATCCATTTCCTTGTATCATATTAATTTCTTCAAACCTCTAAAAGCTCTGCTTTATTTCATTTTCTCTCTTCCCAGGACTTAACCTCAGGGAAGGCTAAGTCAAGGCTCCAGGATAGAGTACCAAAGTTATCCATTGAGGCCTATCTTTTTCTGCTTAACATAAAACCATTAGGTTGTGTGTGTGTGTGTGTGTGTGTGTGTGTGTATGTGTGTGTGTGTGTTTCTATTAAAACAGCACCATTGCTTGTACTTATAGTAAAAATAACAAAACAAAAAACAAAAATAACCAACTTTCTCCAACTGCTAGACTTCAGGCTCTTTGCTCTGATGTTTTTCTTGCTGTTGCCTTGGTTAGGAATTTTGTCTTCTCATGGCCTGTTTATCTCCTGCTACTTATTCAGTGTCTTTTACTGGATGCTCCCTGGTCTTAGGAATAGCAAGTTAGCCATACAGTTTTGGGGTACATGGCCTTTTTGTTGTGATGTTCACCTCTCAAGCTGGATCATAAATGTATGTGTTAGTCTCCTCCATACCCCTTCAGGCAAGGACTTGTCCTCAGTCTCAGGATAGAGCCTGCCAGGTGATGGAAAGTCCATGAGTGCTCATCAGATGGTTATTAATATAGCCTCATTACTCACAAAATGATGGGTTGAAAGTCACAAAAAGAGGGTAGCTTAGATCTCTTAATAAGAGAATTATGGGCCCTGGGCCTTCCGCAGAAACCCTTTGCCAGCATCATTGTCACCGTCAAAGACACTACTTTCTTTTATTCTTGCACACAAGCTCACAGCTCTGTGACTATGAGATCCTCCCCATTTCTAAGTTTACAGAGAATGACAACAGGAACAATAACCAGAGGGAACTTGCCACACTCATACAGCCTTATGTTGGGGGCCATACATGTGGCTCTTTAAGAACTAGCGTGAGGGACTGCTGCTGTATTGATGTGAGTTCCTTCTCTGACCTGGGATTTCACCTCTCAGATTATATTCTACAGGTTCGTAATCACCATAACTCTGTGGGAGCCTCTGGCAGCATAGATGTCACGAGGTGTTTCTGTTCTAGTCCAGGATGTGAGAACTCTATCCTAACCCTCCTTCGTTCTAATCCTTTGGCATGTGAATTTTTGTGCGAGCGAGTCAGGAGAGGAAGAGAGTCACAAAGCACAACAACGGATGGGTTACTGCTACGGCAGAGCTGCAGCAGCATCCTCTTAACACTATCTGATGGATGAGTGAAGAGTAGGGTTCTGTATCCGTAAACTCACATCAGGAGTTGGTGCTTGGCAACCTGGCAACTCTGGCCAGCCACACACTGGTAGTATGAACACCAGTGACCTAGGAAAGCTTCAAAGCAAAGAATTATAATTGGGTTACTGGAAGTTGGGGTGATGGGGATGTTAACAATGCAGGCTAGCTGGGCAAAGCAGGGGGCACTATAAGAGGCTCCAGGCTCATACAGCCGCTGGGCTGTCTTAGAGATCCGTGAATACTGAAAATTAACTGCAACCAATGTGGCCAATCAAAAACTTTGCAAACTGCCCTCTGCTTCAGTATGATATTTCTATCTCATTAGCCTTGAAGAATTGACTCTTCTTATCATGCATCTGACACCATGGCACGACCCCCCCCCTTACAAGAATAGAAAAGAAAGGTAAGTCATATTACTGGTGGGAGGCCCCCTATCTATTCCTGGAACTTTTTGCCTTTTTCCTGACTTATGAGTTACCCTCTTTCCTCCATTAAAGTTTTCCCATAAGAGGAACTATTCAAAGTCCTTGGAGGCAGGATGTAAGAGTTTATATACCTTCTCCCAAACACCTTCCTAGTTCCTCACTTTCCATACTCTCCGATGATGACAAGAACCCGGAAACAGAGGTAAATGCCCCCATCTGGACTTTGTCTCTTCAACCTCCCCAGCCTTCACTTCTGACAGCACTAGGAGCCACAGTGACACATGTCAAGGAACTCCCCCCACCCCCACCCCTAGATGCCCACTGCAGAAGCTCTGGAACCCAGATGGAATAAACAGTGACTGGACATGGCTGCAGGCCAAAAGTTGGCAGGATTCCTTCCTGGAAGTGTGGCAATCCAGGCCCTCATAGGAGTCCTACAGACAAATGGCTCTTTTTTATTTCAACTCACAGACCATCCGGGTTTACGAGAGCAAGCCATTACAATGGTTTGGAAAGCATGTGGTGACATATCTTGCCTACAGCCAGTCCGGAGGCTTAAAGGCGCCAGAGACCCATTGGTTTAATCTACACCGCTCCAATTGTCAGGTAGTAATTTTATACACAGGTCTCCATGAAAACCCTGCAGTGAAATCCAAATGGATTGTGCGTAATGATATGGACCCTACTATAGTTGCTTACATTACAAGTGCAGGGGTCAGAGCTGTCTGAAGCTGATCAGTCGCTCTCAGCTTGCGGCACTCAAGTACACACCATGGCTTTCACTGCCGTAGCTTCAGGTCTTATCTTAGCTAAATGACCTTTGAACTGTTTCTCTCATTAAGTTTAAGTCTGGGAGTTCTGACATCACAACGGGGGCCTGAGAAGAACTGTAGTTCCATACTGAGGCATTTGATAATCTGTAGTTTTACCACAGTGAAGACTCCAAGCTAACCAATACAAACAAAAGTGACATCAACAACAGAAAACCCCACATCTGTGCTGCCCTTGATAAGTCAGGAGACTGTTCGGTCAAATAACACTTTATAAACCGAGAAGGCCCATGCTCATTCCTTCAATGCCAAATAAGTTCACCATCCAGCCCATGACACGTCATCTACTAGGCAGGCTGGATCTCTCTGTGTCAATGTTCTGTGAGTAATGGCCAGCCTAGAGAGGGCACCAGTGTTGGGTGGGGTAGTATCTCTTTCCTAGCAGGGGAGCCTGAGGTGGAACTCTCCCTGTGTGTTTTTGACATCTCTTGCTACCCTAAAGGTAGAGGGTGGATTCTGAGGGGAGTCATAGGTACTTTTTGTTTCTGTTATTTTGCTGTTTTATGACAGGTAAGAAAAATGCAATATACTTATATACTTCTAATCATGAGCGACAGTGTCTGGATTTGAAATTAAATACAAATATTCAAAATCTAAACCTGCTCGTTGCCCTTTTTTTTCCCCACATACGTTATGCTGTGGCATGTTGGGAAATCCATTTTGCCTCCCCTCTTAGCAAGCTTACTCACTGAATTCTCTTCTATCTCAATATTTTCTATTCTTCAGACAATTGTTCGCTGTGGCTCTTCCCGCCAGCCTCTTCATGGCTCACTATAGGGTTTATTTTTTGGTCTTTATATTTAAAGGCCACTGAAGATAAATTCATGGAGGCCTGATTTAATACATTTATACAAGTACATTGACTGCATCCTTAACCCTGACTTGGCAAGTTAGTCAGTCAAGGGAGGAGATATGACCATTGTCGATAGAGGCCTCACTTCTACCACAGTTGCATTCACCCCCTCCCTTTATCAAGAAGGAAATGGCTTTGCCACAACCTGCATGGCTGTGTGCTGCTGATATCAGACTTTGGGAACACGATGTTGAGTTTTCTACAGTTTAAATCTGAGAAAGACAAAAACAAGGATAAGTATGTGGCCCAGTGGCCTAGCATTTCTGGGATGTGTGAGGTCTCTGGTTTGAACCACAGCAGGGAACAAAAGACAGTCAGGAGAGTAAGAAAAGCATTTGGGAATGGGTGTGGGAACAAATAGCATCCTATCACAGAGGAGTGAGCTGTGCTTATTGATGGGCAGGTGAGGCTCTGAGAGATGGAGATATGTCCCGTTATCACACAACTGGTAAGAGGTGGAGCTAGATTCATTGTGATTGACACATGAGCCTGACTTGAGTTCCATCTCATTCTAGATAGTAACAGTCTGTGTTCCTCTCTTCATAAATACCTGCCTCTGTCCACAAAGCACCATTGTGTGTGTGTATGTGTGGGGGTGGGGTGGGGAGGGCAGTGGATGGGACTGGGAGGTCTAAATAAATTCATGAAAGAAACACCCCATTGGTTAGATATGTGTGTTAGCGTTTGGAGATGATCTACAGTTGTTAAAAGCATGGATCAGGGTCTGGTAAACACCCACAAGGATGTTACAGAATATTGTTAGAGAAGGAAGCTATGGCTCTCCAAATGTCATCTAGCTATTAGGTGAGGCCTTCCAATGTTATACTTTGTTACTGGGCCATGTGCAGGGCAATTCCCAAAAGTTGGACCTGGAAAACTAATTTTTTTCGCTTTTGGGCATTATCAAAGGTTACTAATAGAATTTATTTTATAGGAGGCCCCAAGTTACTGGCAAAGGCAGAGAATAAAACCTTAATACTGGAAAAAGAAATAACATTTTTACATGCACTTAAGGAGACACCTGAAGCCCTTCCATAATAGTCTGTAGCTGTGGAATGGGATTTTTTTTTATTAGATATTTTCTTTATTTACATTTCAAATGTTATCCCCTTTCCTGGTTTCTCCTCCTAAAACCCCTATTCTACCCTCTCCCCCTGCTCACCAACCCACCCATTCCTACTTCCCTGGCCTGGCATTCCCCTATACTGGAGCATTGAGCCTTCACAGGACCAAGGGCCTCTCCTCTCATTGATGTCCAACAAGGCCATCCTCTGCTACATATGCAGCTGGTACCATGGGTCCCTCCATGTGTACTCTTTGGTTGGTGGTTTAGTCCCTGGGAGCTCTGGGGGCTCTAGTTGGTTCCTATTGTGGTTCCTTCTATAGGGCTGCAAACCCCTTCAGCTCCTTCAGTCTTTTCTCTAACTCTTCCATCGGAGACCTTGTGTGTGTCAGGCTCTGGCAGAGTGGGTTTTTAATCAAGGAATATTGGCAGCATCAATCTTTAAAGGCACCTATCATTTGACCCGAAGGCTCATGCTGCCTTCAGAGAGACGACATTGTCCCTACACTGCTTTTTTCCCAGTGCTGCTTTCCCACAGCTGAGGCAGGCAGGGCCCTTTAGGGGTCCGTCCCTTCTCCATCCCGGGCTCCCTCTGAGACCATTAGTAGTTCTCTGTCTGGGAAATAAATTAGTTCCAGGGTTCCAGTGATCAATTCAGCTTGTTGTTCTGTTTAAATAATTTCCCCTGTGCTTTTGGGATTCTATTTTATCTCTGTTGTTGAGAGCCTCAAAAACCAAACTTTAAAAATAACGTGGACCATCCAGGGATCCATTGTTTCCTTTTTCAGCTTCCTCCTAACATCTGGAGCAGACTGCCTGATGATACTGTCTAACAACAATCTGAGTAGCCTAGGGCATCTTTCCTTATAGCTAAAAGCAGTTACGTATATGCTAGTGCTGTTTCATCTCTTAGAAACCTTTCTGTGTCGTAGTCAGCCTTGTGCAATGTGCATATATACTCTGATTCTATTCTTACTATGTTTTTCAACTTCTGTTTTGGACATTCCCTTATTTTAAAGCAAAGACTACTGTTTAAAATCTCCTTTGGAAGGACTCTTTTAACCTCTTTAATCTTTACCAAAACTATATCAATAGCTTTCCATGACTTTAGTTTTTAATTAAGTTTCAAACTCAGGTTGCTTCTCCACAGTTGGACTTCCCTGTCTGCTGCCCCATTGTGACCACACTAATTCCTTTGTTTTCCTCTGTCATTCGTCATCACTGTCCTCATCACTGTCTCTTTAATTGGCAGCTTGGGCCCAGTGACAGAGCTTAACCTGTGGGAGCACCAGAGCAGGGAGTTTCCTTTTCAAATCCCAGATCTTTTTTTTTTCTCAAGCAAATGTTTTGTGGCTTATCCTTAGATAAATTATTTGTCAGTCTGAAGTCAGATTGTTGATCTATTACTTTCTTCACAGCATTAAGTGATCCTTAATTCAAAATATATTCTTTTAAAGACTTGACTCTCAATATCAATATTGAGACAGCTTGGCTTTGAAATGGCCCTCTCCCCTTTTAGTGTTAAGTTGGACAAGATAAGAACCTTGAAAAGCCTAATCTTGGTGAACAGGAAAATACAGACAGATAGGAAATAACTCTCATACCTTAAAAATCACAATACAACTTTAAAATTATCCTAAAACTGTAAGATATTAGTTATCCTTCTTTGGGGTAAGATTTAATAACATCCTTTTCCATGAGCTACAGCTCTAACCCAGATTCTGAAGGCATCAATGGTTCGTTAGTTTATTTCTCCTGCAGTATTCACTACAGAAAGCAAATTTAACATAAAGGTCTTCCTTCAACAAACATATATCCATTATTCCACATTGATAAAACTCTCAATTTATCATTTCTGTATTCAAAGATATTTCTTAAAAAGTCTCATTTTTTTTCTGAAAAGGAAACCCATACTAATTAATCAAATAGAAGAATTTTAATGTACATCACTTTAGAGGTACTTTGATTAATGTAAAATACTTTTATGTCCTTTCATTGTTTTTATTACCTTTGACTATGCATAAAAATTAAATAAAGTTTACTTTTCTTTCAGCATACACTTTGGAAAAACTCTGTATCAAAATCTATGTAGCCATCTCTTTGAGGCTATGCCAGTGCCTGGCAAATACAGAAGTGGATGCTCACAGTCATCTATAGGATGGAACACAGGGCCCCCAATGGAGGAGCTAGAGAAAGTACCCAAGGAGCTGAAGGGGTCTGCAACCCCTATAGGTGGAAAAACAATATGAACTAACCAGTACTCCCGGAGCTTGTGTCTCTAGCTACTTCTGTAGCAGAAGATGGCCTAGTCGGCCATCATTGGGAAGAGAGGCCCCTTGGTCTTGCAAACTTTATATGCCCCAGTACAGAGGAATGCCAGGGCCAAGATGTGGGAGTGGGTGGGTAGGGGAACAGGGCATAGGGAGGGTATAGGGAACTTTTGGGATAGCATTTGAAATGTAAATAAAGAAAATATCTAATAAAAATCAAAACAAACAAACAAACAAGCAAACAAAATCTACGTAGGCAATATAAGTTTTATAGGTAATAGAGCTTTTATCGTATGACACCAGCAGATGATGCTTTAAATAAACAAGTTGTAGTTGAAGCATTTTAAGGTTTTGTGAAGCATTTACTAGACAACAAATACCACTTTTTTAGAGTTAACAAAATTGAGAATACCTAAGTTTATAAAGCAATACATTTTTAATATTTCCCCAGAGCACTCACAATGAAAAAGAAGTGAACAAGGCACATGAGAGAATGGTTGTGGGCAGGCAGAATAAACCGAGGAATGCCAAGAAGGACAAGAAGATGAAGTGAGACAGGTAAAGTGCCAGCAGAGTGGGGACAGTCAGGACACTTTTGCCACATGTGGTGGTATTGGTGGTAGACAGTGGTGAAGTAGACCTTGGACCTAAGACCACCACAGAGCTGGCACTGTCATGCCTGATGTAATACTTCATGTGGGTATTGACATTTTTGTTGCTTTGAGAGAAGTTCAGATATCTGCAGTGTACGTCCTTAGTAGGCTGTGATTCCATGTGTAGTTTTTGGTATCAGGCAGCTGTGGGTAGGAGGATTTGTCAGCCTCCTGGTCTCCAGGGCAGGCTTTCCTTGACAGCTGTAGGCAGATAACTGCCCTGGCGTCAGGCATTTCCCGCACTCTCTACCACTACCAGTGTGGCTGTCATTAGCCAGCCAGACATTATGTGTCACGGGCTGCAGTGGCTCCAGCATGAGTCTGGCTATCATTGCCAGGTCTAGACATGCTATTGACCACTAACCGTAAGGCATAGGGAGAGAAAGGTTGCATCTGGTGACCCCAGGCAGCCATCTGGGATCTGTAGGTATTTGTAGTGTCTCTGGGCACTTTGGGGAAAGAGAAAGGACAGGAAAATGAAGGGGAAATAGAAAGTTCTCACAAGATCAGAACTATGTCTCACCTCCCGGCTGCTTTGCCGAACTGTTGCAGGTGGCTATTGAAGTCTGCAATTTCCAGGTTCCTACGTCTGAACAGGATTTGGACAAGGAGATGGGAATAGTCAAAGGTAGTGTTGTGGTTTGTTTATGCTCGGCCCAGGGAGTGGCGCTATTACAAGGTGTGGCCCTGTTGGAGTAGATGTGGTCTTGTTGGAGTAGGTGCCTCACTGTGGGTGTGGGCTTTAAACCCCTCACCCTAGCTGCCTCACAGCCAGTATTCTGCTAGCAGCCTTCAGATGAAGATGTAGAACGCTCAGCTCAACCTGCACCACGCTTGCCTGGATGCTGCCATGTTCCTGCTTTGATTATACTGGACCGAATCTCTGAACCTTTAAGCCAGCCCCAACTAAATGTTGCTCACTGTGTAATTTTGTAGTTACGGTGAGCAACCAAGGTTAATGACAGTAGGGCTATGTTGTTTTGGTATCACTTGGGCCTCCCTGCCCCCCCCCCCCCAAAATAAATTAGGTAGCTATCCTATGCCTACCACTGATATCTTCATTAAATAAGCTCTGTCTCTGGGAACAATATTGTCCGTCCATACAGGATGCCCTGATTATGCTCCCTGGTAGTATACAGAAGTTTTAATTAGCTTGCAGACTAGTGGATTTCCACAACGTTTCTTTATGTATCTGTAGTTTTGACTAACTTACTCTCTACCCTGATTTCTTCTAACTCTCCATCCCCATTCTCATTTGAATCATTAACCCGGACAATTCTTCCCCTGTTCTTTCATGTCACCTGTGTCCTGTGATCTCTTCTAAGTATATATAGTTTTACTTATGTTGCAAGAGTGTATGCTTCCATGTAATTTTTTATACTGTATAAATCTACTTGTATTAGTTATAAGATTATGTCACACAACAACAACAAAATTCCTCTAAAATAAAATAATCTAATTTTTAGATTTAGAAACAGAAGACACTTTGTTTATACACTAGCATCAAGATTCACCCGGTCCACTGATACCTTACTTCATTCAGACTGCTACAATATGTCAATGAGCTGACGATATTGCTCAGCTGTCTAGCATTCATTATACCCTGGTTTTGATTTCCAGCACCCCATAAGATAAGTACTTATGGTAAATACTTGAAATCTCAGTACTCAGGAGCTGAGAGAAGACTGGAAATCCAAAGTCTGCTTTATAATGAATCGGAGGACACCCTGGGATAAATGAGGTAAAGAGAGAGAGAGAGAGAGAGAGAGAGAGAGAGAGAGAGAGAGAGAGAGAGAGAGAGAGCCGCCATGGTCATGCTGACTGTTCACAGCAGTAAAACCCTAAGACAGGTAGTTTATTAAGGAGAAAAGATACTTCTGAGGGTGGAAGTGGACCACGCTGAGGAAATGTCAAAGGGTCAGGATATCTGTACTGCAACCCCACCCCCACCCCCTCGAGCGTGCTTGGTTACAGATTCCTGTCTTTGGTGAGTAGTTCCACTCTGGTTTCTTTTATATGCTGATTTTGGCTTCACCACTCACTACGCAGCTGGAATCCCTGGCAGAGCCTCTGTTTCTCTTCCCTCCTGCCTTTCCCCAGCCTCTGAATCGCCCCTCTCGGTCACCCCTCCCACCCCCACCCGTGCTTTTTATGCCTTTATTGAGCACTTCCTGTCCACCCAGCCTTTAGATCTGCCACACTGCTCAAGCACTAAAAGAACTCCCCGACCAACAATGGAGGAGTGTTCCCCTTTCTCCACATCCTCGCCAGCATCTGTTGTCACCTGAATTTTTGATCTTAGCCATTCTTACTGGTGTGAGGTGGAATCTCAGGGTTGTTTTGATCTGCATTTCCCTGATGATTAAGGATGTTGAGCATTTTTTCATGTGCTTCTCAGCCATTCGGTATTCCTCAGTTGAGAATTCNGAGGATGGCCTAGTTGGCCATCAGTGGGAAGAGAGGCCCCTTGGTTACGCAGACTTTATATGCCCCAATACAGGGGAACGCCGGGGCCAGGGGGTGGGAGCGGGTGGGTAGGGTAGCAGGGCCGGGAGGGGGGAGGATATAGGGAACTTCCTGGATAACACTTGAAATGTAAATGAAGAACATATCTAATAAAAGTTGGGAAAAAAAAAAAAAAGAACTCCCCGAATAAGTAAATATTAATTGTCTTAATCTGTCTTTGTGAATGGAGCGGAGAACAATGGATTTCTTTGTCTGAAGTACCGACTATTGTTTCTATTCCTCCGTTCTGAAAGCTTCAATGGAGGGACATTCAGAATTTGGGGCAGAAGCTGGTCCTTTCTGTGGCATTAAACCACTTAAATGACAAACCTGTAATTCGTAAGAAGACGATTTCCCAAATGCATTTTATACCCTTGAATTTCAAATCACAGCATTCTTGCTGGAGCTGGTTTCTGCCCAGGAAGAGATAATGTCAGTCAGGATGCTTGCTTTCTGCTCATTGCTTTTCCCAGGCTCATTATTCTAGCTTCATCCAAGCAGAGGCAGAGAGTGTGAGTGGCTTTCTGCTTAGCATTTCCAGGAGGGGAACAACGGCAGCCTGTAAGCTCTTAACATATTATATTTTTATATACAGCTATATTTTGGGAGTCCATTGGCAAAAACCTGCAGGTGTTTGAGGTGGTAATGATCAGGACTCAGGCTTAGCTAGCTTGGCTAAGGCACGAAGCAGGTTCAGGCAGCCAGGATGAGATGGCAGCTCCTGACTCAGCTTAAAACAGTAAAAAATTGCTGATAAGACTTACTTTATAATGATTTTGTTATCTTCCTGAATTTTATTCTTAGAAACCATCCAAAGAATCTCGTAGGATTCTTCTTAGGGACGTGGTAGAGACTATCAGACTCTTGCTAACACTTGGGAAGGTTCCCTGCCCTGCTTTCTAGCACCCTTCTAGGACAGTTTTCTAAACACAGTTTCTTCTAGGAACACCTCAAAGAACTCCTTTTCCTCCAGAGAGAGAACCAAGGGACAGCTTCACTTCAGCTCTACAGACAAAGAAACTCATCTCAGCAGGAGAGAAAGTATTAGTGGCTTGCTTCAGAATATTCTGCATCAAAGCCCTCCTTGCACCCACACTCTGGGACACCCTAAGAAACATCTCTGTGTCTTGTCTTGGCTCTTGGGATAGTGTGAGCAGGTGAGACTTGCTCCAAGATGCAAGAGTTTCAAGACTGATCAATAACTACCGTCTCTGCTATTTATTTAATAAAAAGCTGCCTCTAGAGAGAGATCTGAGTGTTAACACATGAGCAGATGGTGCCTGGCTCTCCCTCGAGGCCTCTCGCTAACTTTAAAGTTATGAAATATTCAAGGATATTTTGAGAAATGACCTTTTAATTTCTTTATTTTTAAAGATCATATTCTCTCTTCTTGATGCTCCTTACATGAAAGAAGAGTTTCAAGAACGCAAGAGTGAGCTGGGATACGACTGGGAGTCTTCAGTCTGCATCTTGCAGATGCTCTTGGAATAAACATCTATTTGATGTGCTTTATACTCTAGAAAATTAGGGTTTCTTTCTCATCATATTAGTGCAGCATTGTATGCACACCCACACTCACATAAACGCACACAAGCACATATAGGAATGCACTCACCGGCATGCACATCACGAATTTGCACACATGCACATACACATACACTCATCTATGTATATACTTATCCATGTACACAAACACACACACATACATACATACATACATACATACATACATACATACATACATACACATGCACACACACAGATATACTCATGTATGTTCACACATACACACACAGAGAGATACACTCATTCATGTTCACACACTCGCATACACACATGCACACACACAGATATACTCATGCATGTTCACACATACACACACAGAGATACACTCATTCATGTACACACACACACACACACACACACACACACACACACACACACACACACGCCTCTTCTCAGCTAAATACCAGAGACTGGCGGGCCCTAGAAGGGTTAAATGTCATCATGACTGTGAGGCTCCCTGTCATGGACAGCTCACAACCGTTCCTTCCATACTGTTTGTTTCCCAAGACAAAGGCTGCTCTGCATGTCTCTTGCTTTCTTCTGTGACAAGTACAGTGACCTACAACCATGTTGACTTATTCACGTGAGTACCTTCTCTGCCCTTCACTGTGTTCTATTAGTAACTGGCCTGATAGACACGACATCATAAAAGGCTCTCGTGTCCCTCTCTTCTGACTATGGGAATAATGAACTGATGCATGCCAAGAAATTGGAATTCTCCCAGGAACCGCCTGCTGGGAGATGAAAAAGGATAAAGCCTGAGCCAGTCAGAGAGAGAGCAAGTGTCAGGGGAGGATTTACAATTTCTCTTACAGGAGAGACTGCCACAGAAACTGTGATGAGCTGGACCACACCTTGACTAAGATTGCTTATCCATGCATAACCAAGCACTCTACTCATCTCAAACCTTCATTTCAGGACCCTGAAGATGTACGGGGTGTCACTAGATCTTGTCCCTTTTCCCAATATGGCCACATTTCCTGCTTTCTCCTGTAGATTTTGCTCTTTTGGTTGGCTTATTAAAGACGAAAGGAAGGGCCTGAGTGAGTTGTTTGGGATGTCAAAGCACAGGCCCTGACCCTCCTAACTCC
Source organism: Mus minutoides (assembly GCA_902729485.2). Taxonomy (NCBI): domain Eukaryota; kingdom Metazoa; phylum Chordata; class Mammalia; order Rodentia; family Muridae; genus Mus; species Mus minutoides. The sequence continues at coordinate 4,702,203 of LR749490.1, forward strand.
AGTAGAAAGGTGTCCCAGTTCTCCATCATTCCCTCTTTTTCTTTCCTTTGATGATATATTTTTTTATTTTTTCCTTTTGTATTTTTTTCCAACTTTTATTAGATATTTTCTTCATTTACATTTCAAGTGTTATCCAGAAAGTTCCCTATACCCTCCCCCCTCCCGGCCCTGCTCCCCTACCCACCCGCTCCGACATCTTGGCCCTGGCGTTCCCCTGTACTGGGGCATATAAAGTCTGCATGACCAAGGGGCCTCTCTTCCCAATGATGGCCAACTAGGCCATCCTCTTCTATATATGCAACTAGAGACATGAGCTCAGGGGGTACTAGTTAGTTCATGTTATTCTTCCACCTATAGGGTTGAAGACCCCTTCAGCTCCTTGGGTACTTTCNTGGCCCTGGCGTTCCCCTGTACTGGGGCATATAAAGTCTGCATGACCAAGGGGCCTCTCTTCCCAATGATGGCCAACTAGGCCATCCTCTTCTATATATGCAACTAGAGACATGAGCTCAGGGGGTACTAGTTAGTTCATGTTATTCTTCCACCTATAGGGTTGAAGACCCCTTCAGCTCCTTGGGTACTTTCTCTAGACCTTTTGTATATTTGAGATTATAGTTTAACCACAACATTTCTCCTTTTGCCTTTTTCCTTGCAACCCCTTTTATATATCCCACCCACCCTGCTTTCCTTCAAATATATACATATATATTTCTAAATATAACATGTTCAATCTAAATAATGCTAATATAATGGTTTATATATGCTTGGTCCAAGGAGTGGCACTATTAGGAGGTATGGCCTTTTTTGGAATAGGTGTGTCCCTGTGGGTGTGGGCTTTAAGACCTTCATCCTAGCTGCCTGGAAGTCAGTATTCTGCTAGCAGCCTTCAGATGAAGATGTAGAACTCTCAGCTCCTCCTGCACCATGACTGCCTGGACACTGCCATGTTCCTGCCTTGATGATACTGGACTGAACCTCTGAATCTGTAAGCTAGCCCCAATTAAATGTTGTCCTTTGAGAGTTGCCTTGGTCATGGTGTCTGTTCACAGCAGTAAAACCCTAACTAAGACATATTATATAGATATGTGTATATACATATATATTTCTAAATATAACCTGTTCAGTCTATATAATGCTTTCCGTATATATATTTTTAGAGCTGACTGTGGCACTGGACAATCAGCTGGTGTCCTCTTCCCTGGGGAAGGCCTCCTCTCCAATTCCTAGCTTTTTTTTCAGTTGCCTATAGTTCTTTCTGTAGGGATCAGACCTTGGAGACTTCTCTGTCCAGTTTCATGTCCGTAGATATCATCCTTATTCATCTCACATTATTACAGTCATGTTGTAAGACTCTATGGGTATAGCTTCTGCTATTACGAGGAGACACAGTCACAACCAATCACTTCCTTGTTGCTTGCTGCACCGGTTTTTAGTGTAATCACTCACTGTAATGTCGTTCTCTGAATGCACAAGCAGAACTTGCTCTCAGGAGTTTCCATATTATATATACCTGGCACACCCTCATAGCTTCGGTCAGGTTTTCATAAGCCTACATCATTTACATCATTCATTCTCCTTTACGTCTAAGGTTGCTCTCTCTCATACACTTTCTGTGTTAACACAGGGAGGGTGGTCAGGATGAAAATCTGTTGGCTCACATACCAGGCAGCCAGGGGCAGTAAGACTTTTATGGTGGCCACTGAAGCAGTTTGATGAGAGTTGCAAGGACTTGCTTTCACTTTCTGGCTCACTTCTTCCATCCTTGCTAGCTGTTCAAGCTTCTTCGATCCCACTGAGAGAGAGAGAGAGAGAGAGAGAGAGAGAGAGAGAGAGAGAGAGATCTTGCCCCACAGTAGTCTAGGGCTGTGTGCTTATAGGTCCACATTTCATCCATCAAATTCCAGGAACAGAATTACTATGAAAGCTACCTCTGCAGCTAAGCTTCCCCAAGGGGAACAAAATCCCCTCCACGTCACTGGTACAGCTCTGTGGGAGTGTTGGGAGGATGGCCAAGAGGTGGATGCTTCGGTATCCTTTACCAGAGGTTTTCAGACACTGCTGCTCAGAGTCATCTGGGGAGCCTTGAAATTGACCAACTCCCAAGTCCAGTCAGCGGACTCAGGGTATTCATAGGAGTTGCTCTAAGCCAGTCCATGAACTCTGATGTGTATTAGATGTATTTGGAGAAAGCACCACCCTCTCACTCAGCACCTGATTTAATCTCTGAGGTGTGACTTGAGCACTCCCCGTGAAGTCCATGTGCAAGCAAGCCTGGGAGTCAATGTGTGGACACATCTGTCTTGTGTGCTTTTTAGTGAATCGCTATTACCTAACAATGCAGTAAAATAACTATTTGTGCAACATTCTTGCATGTTAGACACTGTAAGTTTCCTATACATGATTTAAAATACTCCGAAGGACGTGCATAATTTATAGACAAATACCACCTCACTTCATGTGTGTACACATTATATACAAACACTATATACTGCATGAGCAATGCTAATGGAGGCAGAAGAGGATGTTACTTACTCTATAACTGGACTTACAGGTAGTTGTGAGCCACCGTGTAAGTGTGGGGAATTGAACCCAGATGGTCTGCAAGAGCAACAAGTATTCTAAGCAGCGGATCCATCTCTCCAGTCCCTGTATTGTCTTTTGTGTAAGGCTCTATAGCTGGGGCCTACCCTGTTATTCTCAACAGTAATTCAAGCAAGCTAAGTTATTGTGTCCTACTTCTGTGACTGGCCTACAATTTTCACTAGAATAGTTTGATCTGAGATTCTACCTGCAAACTATACCCTTGCATTTGCTGTGTGGGGAACCTGTCTTTGCCCATGTAGGGCTTTCTGTGACTGAGGCGGCTGAGAGGTCACTCACTGCCTCATGTCCCTCAGGATATTGTGCCAAGCTCTACACTGTACTTTCCATAATCCTGTGTATTTCGGTCACACAATGCTGTGGGTTGTGCTGCCTTATCTGGAAGGTTCATCCTGGGCACACATTGGGAACAGCTTTAGTTTCTTATGCTTCACTTCCGCTCCATCTCTGCATACAGCCTGTCTTATCCTTAGCCCCGCTGTGGTAGAACACCACGACCAAAAAGCAAGTTAAGGAGGAAAGGGTTTATTTGGCTTACACTTTGACATCCATAGTCCATCACTGAAGGAAGTCAGGGCAGGAACACAAATGACAGGAACCTGGAGGCAGGAGCTGATGCAGAGGCCATGGAGGCCTGCTGCTTACTTATTGGCCTGTTCTCCATGACTTACTCAGCTTGCTTTCTTATAGAACCCAGGACCACCAACCTAAGGGTGGCCCTATCCTCAATGGACTGGGTCTTAGGACATCAATCACTAATGAGGAAATTATCCTACAGACTTGCCTGCAGTCTGGTATTATGGAGCTGTTTTCTCAATTGAGGTTCCCATCTTTCCAATGACTTAAGTCAACTTAATGTCAAGTTGACAAGAAGAGCCACATACAGTCCTGTTTGCATTTCTGCAGCCTGGACAGTGCCTCTATCTCTCATGGTATCTGTAAGATCAGTCCTCTGGCGCTACAGGTGACTTTAGCCTAAGTGAACAAATAGTATGTCTAAACTCAACTCATACAGAAATCCCCAATTAGGCTTTTTCTTTTTTTCTATTTCGTTCATTTCTTTCTTCTTGTAGGAATAGGTTCTATTTTTTATCTTAATTCATTTTCACTAATGTAGTTTCTAATTCTCCACTTCGCTTAAAGTCCCAAAACAAAATATATCATAGCTGTTTATCCATTCATCAATTGGTGGCTATTTGGGCTGTTTTCACCTTGTGGCCATTATGAATTACATTGCTCTACATATTCATATTCTAGACTTGGTGTATTTATATGGCTTCGTTTTTTTTAGTTTCTTAGATTAAATATTTAAAACTCGAATTTCTGGGTCATGTGATAACTCAGTATTTGACATTTGGAGGAGCTGTCTGTCAATGCTCCTGCACTGTCTACTTTCCCGAGGGATGCATGAAGTTTCAATGCTGCATATCCTGGTCAATGCTCTTACTACTGTCCTTTTGATTTGGAGGATGTGGCGTAGTGTCTCATGCCACTCCTTCTGTGGCTGCTACTGAGGTCTGTCTTTATATGTGCTCACTGGGTAATGTGGATTCTGATGTTTTACTAATTTGTCCATTTTAAAGCTGGCTGCCTTTTGCTTTCTTTGCTGGCTTCCTTTCTTGCTTTTTCTTTTAATATGGCATGATGAAACATAGCCTGGGATGGCCTCAGCTTTTCAATCTTCCAGCCTCTGCCTTGTGACTATTGCAGGTACAGACACATGATACCACACTTGGCTTCCCAAGACACTTCATTGAGGACTATGGCTGAGCTGCAGTCTGCGTTTGCTGGGTATTTTCACTACCCGATTTAATGATGTTTTGTTCTCTTTCCCTCTCTCTCTCCATCTTTCTCTCCTTTTCTGCGTTTTCTTGCCAGCAGTGATGCCCAGTCACCTGGTACTGGGCACAGTGGAATCCAGGGATCTGCTGCCAAGGATCTGAATCAAGAGGTCTTTTCTATTGCAGCTCCCAGTCTGCTCTTTGACTCTGATGTGATTGACTCCCTGGTGACATGTCAGTAGCTTCGAGGAAGTAGAGGAGTGTGGAATCTTGATGTAAAGAGAGACCCTCCAGCAACAGAGAGAACGGAGCGTGCCTATAAAGAAAATATCAAATGCACACATAGGGAGAACATCTGGCAAATTCCTTTGAAGTAGCAGGAATGTAAAAATTAGCACATGAATCAAGAATGCTCCAGTGATAGATCAAAATTTTCCCCTCCATAAGGTTGGACTTCCCACCACCAAAACAAAACAAAACAAACAAAAAAACCAGTGGAGAGAGGAAGCTGCAACGCTTTCAGGACAGGGGGTGAGGAAGGTACGGTGGGAGGCTTGGCTTTCCTACAGGAAAGAAAAGCCACTACTTTTCAGTGTGTTGGGTCTCAGCGGACCTCTGCAAAGGGGAACAGCTGCTTCAGAATCAAAAGTCTACTTCTCATTTTTATCCGTCTTCTTGAGTAGAATCAGTCCGAATGCCTTTGGGGACCTGAGGAGATGGAAGAACCGAAGCTTACCTAGTCAGGGCTTTTCCTGGGTGATTTGTAACATACAGAGACGGAGTCATTTTCATTTTAATCAGAAGACAGAAGACATGTGTATTTGGTGCCAAACTGTTCTACACATGCCTGGCTTCCGTAATATGACATTTAATTGTCAGGCTTTTTAGACACCACTACCTTCCTGACTCCAGAGTGGCAGCTGTGTTCCCCGTAGCCGAGGGCTGGGAGATGAGCAGTTTGTGCGGTTGCTGGCAGCACTCTGCCCTGAGAGATCCTGCAGGCTCTGTGCTCTGATGCGCACTCCCAAGAGTCGGACAGGTGTGAGGGTGAAGGCCTTTGGAACAGCTATCAGCCAATGCTGGAGATGAGGCGAGGGGCTGTGAGGATGAACAGCTCAGCTACCTTGCCCCAAGAAGGTGGTGAGAACTCCAAGCATGTTCCACAGTGGCCCCTGTGTGTTGGTCTGCTCTTTTGATGAACACTCTCCTCTAAGTCCTGTCCAGAGTCTCCACTAATAGTGATGGGCTCACCTTCTAGGTGACTTTCACTGTCAGTTTGGGGATAAAAGTCCCAAAAGACTCTTGTGTCTTTTGGAAGCCCAGTCTACCAGGGATAGTAGCTTAAGGGGAAATGTAGTTGGGTGATGGTGATGGTGATGGTGATGTTGGTGATAATAATAAGTTGTGTCATCATGAGTTCTAAGACTGTTCTCTCGATGTGCATCTGATGGGCTTGTTTTATTTCCCAGGGTCCGAGGACAGAGCTTCTCTCACAGAAAAATGAAGTCACTGAGCATACAAGAAGTGTCTGTAGAAGTAAGTGTCATGCTACAGAGCAGCGCAAGATTTTAATAAGCTCGCTTCCAACACTCTCATTTGTCTTCTCAATTTTCTTGAGTGAACAAGGCCAAAAGCCTTATGCAAATGAGCTTCAGGGTGACTCCAGACTGCAGAAGCTGGGGCTGAAATCTGTGAAACTCGGAGTAAGTTCTGATGAGGTCCTGGCAGCTTCCAGAGTTGAGCCTCTGCTACATCATTTTGCAGTCTCTACCCAGGCCAGGATCAGGCACACACAGGCTTTTCCTCATGTGTGTGTGTGTGTGTGTGTGTGTGTGTGTGTGTGTGCATGTGTGCGTGTGTGTGTATATGTGTGTGTGTGTGTGTGTGTGTGTGTGAGAGAGAGAGAGAGAGAGAGAGAGAGAGAGAGAGAAAGAGTGGGAGGCTTTGGGGTTCAGGTCATTTCTCTTTAAGACTTTGGGGGTTCAGGTCTTGTTGCTATTCCCAAATGAAAGGATATACTGCTTCTTCCATCAAAATAAAATGCACTGTAAAGGTTATTTAAAGTTTAGTGTTGTTTAATATTATGCTTTTTAATGATTATTTTTATCTTTTTTCTTTTGTTTTGCTTGAGAAAAAGTTGCGGGTAGGCTGATTCACCACTTGGGTAACTACTACCTTGTGACTTCTTACTATTTTGTAACCCTGGGAGAAGAAAAGAAAAAAAGTAAAACTAGGCTTTCGTGTAGTGAACAAGCAAAGTCCATTTGTTTACACTGTCTGGTGGCCCACCTCTCCATCACTGGCTCAGGCTCTGGGAATGACAAATTATCCCCACTGTCAGGGGTCTTTCACTTGGAGGAAGCTATGGCCTACTCAGCCTCTGTTCAGTCTAAGCCGTGTCAGGAAGGGGATTTACCTGAAAGCACAGGTCCATCTGTAGCTTCTGTGGAATACATGAGTGGAGTCCTTGTCCAAATCCCCAGGAGAACAATGGATTAGTGCCAGCCTCTGTTTCTATGATTTGAATTTGAATCTCTGCCCTCTCATATATTGAGTGCTTGGCTCCCAGCTGGCTGTGCTATTTTAGTAGGTTCTAGACAACTTAGGGAATGGGGTCAAGCTAGAGGAAGTAAGATACCAAGGGTGAGGCCTAGGGAATATATACCTGGACGGTTCCCATGTCTTTAAAGCATTCTTATTTCCCTGTCAGACTCCTGGCTAGCCACTTAGTGAATGGCACCTCTTTGCTATATTTCCTACTGTTTGTCACAAACTTTTTTTTAATGCATGGCACCAACTGGTCACCACCCCTTGACCCAAATGAATCTTTCATGTGACTTCTCTCAGATATTTAATGAGAGTGTGACAAAGTGACACTAATATAAATGTTGGAGGCTGGGTAGTGGTAGGACACACTATTTATAGTTTCTAGGGACCCATTTATGGTGAAAGATTGGGCATAAGTTTTCATAGCAACTGTAGTCTGTGACTTAAAAATCAGAGAGGCATCTCACTCATTTGGCAAAGCCAAATGTTGGGCAGCTGGCATAGCACTGGTCTGCCCTGTGTTAGGAACAGTGACCAAGATGCACAGGTCCTTATGCACCTCTGAGAGGAACACAAATAAGCGACTAGAGCAATCGGATGTGACAGTGGGTGTGGAGAAGGAAATGACAACCTGGGACTAAGCAGATGGTCACCGCTCTTGCAGGGGACACAGGTTCAGTTCCACACACTCACAGGCTGTCTCACAACCACCTGCAACTCCAGTTCTAAGGTATCTAATAAACCCTTCCAGTCTCCACAGCTTCCTTCAGGCACAGGGCACACATAGATTCTTGCAGGCATACCCAAGTGCACACAAAAGTAATAAATCAGTCCAGAGAAAATACTTTAGAGTGGAAGGCTTTGCCTTGGTTCACTGATTCAGAGGGATCAGGACTTAGGTGGTTGGGCAAAAACCTCATGGAAGTAGGAGTTTATGGCAAAGGAGCTCTTTGTGGCAGAAAGAAAGCAGAGAGGGGGATACCCCGCGAGAGTCCACAGAGACATATAGATGTTAGAAGTAAGTTCATGTCTTAAAGAAAGAGACCACCACTCCAAAGGAAGTGTCTGGAAAAGGCAAACTTCACTCTAGCACAAAAACACAAGATAGGAACTTGGGTCTTGTTCTAAGGGAGATGGTGACTGTCTTTTGATTTGAATTACGCTTTTCCTTCATTGGCTAGGGTCAAGCTTCACAATCTTATTCGTTTGGCTGCACTGGAAAGAATTGTTGCATAGGAGATGAAAGAGGAAGAGAAAAGGAGGCACCGCATTGCATTCCTAGAATACAGAAGGGAGGCTTTGAGTAACAGGAGGTTTTACTGGATAAAGAGATTATCAGAACTACTGGTCCTAAACACGTTGTTATGGTAAGACTCATTCTTGATATTTGTTACATAACCCAAAGAGCCCGGCCTAGGTGAATTGCCTCCTCCAATCAGGTCTCACCTCTAACTGCCATTCAAAACAACAACAACAAACAAAATAGTATGTTGTAAATACACCAGAGTCCTGATCATCTAATGGACTCGTGAACTGTCCTCTCAGTCACACCTAGAGGCATGTTTACTACCACCCTCCTCCCTACCCACTCCCACTGCCCCGCCCCTATTTTCTTAACCCTGGGAACCCACAAAAACTCTGTCTACCTAGCAGTGTGGTACCATTCAAAAACATTCCAGTAGATGGCAATGAAGTTCCATGTTACTTCATGGGGTCCTTTGTCCCAATAAAGTCTGCATTAGATTTTTTTTTTTAACAGTTGGAATGAAAATGTGTTGCTGGGGGAAGGAATGTGTTTCTCCTCTCTTATTTACACTAAGCTGGCTTACCAGTTAGTGGTGCCACAAGCTTATGTCTTAGCACAAGGTATTGTAGAAGAAGCAAAGCTGACATTTTCAAGAATATTTTGAAGGATGCAAAATCCACTCGATATGAACAGGTATCTGAACAGAGGGTACACAGTCCAACCTATAAAACAGGAAAAGGATTGCAGCAGAGAAGCCTATCAAGTCTGCTAAGCCCGACCTTGCCTGTATGCCTGCCATATGGCATCTTCTGAGTGACTGGGCTGCCCAGAAGCAGCTTTTGAGTAGAGCTCTGGTGAACTGCAGTGAGGCACATGTGTGGAGCTGTGTCAGCAGGCACTCTGGCTGCCACAGAGCTGGTGCAAGGCCTAGTGTCACTTGCCATCAAAATCCTTCTCAGTTTCTGAGGGCAGAATGAGGATTTGAGTTGTGAGTTCAGACAGAAGTCGCCAGCCAGCGTCTTATCTGAATTTGCCATGGTTTCCACGGTTTCAAGAGTGAGAGAGTTAAGAATTCAGTTCAAGAGAGCTTTACCTCAAAGGTTCGACTCTGGACTAAGGAGAAGTACTCTGTTCTCAAGGAAAGGGGACTTTATGGGCTTTGCAGGGTCTGGGAGAAGGGGGTATCATCTCCCACTTGCTTCCTCCTAGGAAATGGGTTTGATAAATACTTGGGAGTGAGCAGGCAGAGGAGAGGATCTTACAGACTTTTACTTTCAGTGTCTCCAAGCGGTAAGCTACAACCAAGGGGTATTTGGGCGCCCAGCAGGCAGCAGGAAGCCCCAGCAGGATAGGTAATTAGACCTCACAGCCAGAGGCCCATCTCTTCTCACCTTGAAAGAGAAGACAGATAGGTGGGGGTTGGATCTCTTGGGTCTGGCTGAAAAGTCAGAACATTCTTTAATCAGAACATTTAATCAGAACATTCTTTAATGGGTTGTCTCAGAGCACATTTGAACCTCGTTGAAGCCCACTGTCTACAAATCCGGCTGGGTAGGAGGCTTTTTATTTCTACACAATGTAGAAATACCAGGGAAAAGGAGCGTCCACTGAGAAAATGACTCATTGGATTGCTTGTAAGCAAGTCTGTAGGGCTTTTTCTTGATTAATGATTGATGTGGAAAGGTCCAGGTCATTGTTGGCAGTGCCACCTTGGGTAGATGACCCTGGGTGGTATAAAAAAATAGTCTGAGAAAGCCGCTAGGAGCAAGCCAGTGAGAAGCACTCCTTCATAGTCTCTGCTTCAGCCCTGGCTTCCCTTGATGTTGGACTATAACTGTAAGACAAATAATCCCTTTCCTCATGGTCAGTCTTATATCACAGCATTGGAAACCTTAGCTAAAATGACCATAATCTGCCTGGCGGGAGTTAGAGGAACACTTTTTAAATAAGTTTGGAAAAAAGAGATGGCCCTGCAAACATCCACAGGAGACTATGCATGTTTGCACTGTGCTGTAAGAGGACAAATCTAGGCAGGATGGTGACCTCTGTGACCAAATACCTGAGAGAACAGTGTGGGGAGTAAAACTCTATCCTGACTCATGGTTTCATGGCGTTCAGACAGTGACTGCTAGGTGTTGTGCCTTTGGAAGGAGCAACTCGGGTGTGGAAGCACACAGCTTGGAGGACCACAGCTGGGAGGCACACACCTGGGAGGCACACACCTGGGAGGCACACAGCTGGGAGGCACACACCTGGGAGGCACACACCTGGGAGGCACACACCTGGGAGGCACACAGCTGAGAGGCACACACCTGGGAGGCACACAGCTGGGAGGCTTATTCCTCTCCTGGTCGAGGTGGAGCAGAAAGGGGTAGGAACTAAAGAACAACTGTAACCTTTGAAGACGTGCCTCCAGTGATTGATCCCATGAGTCACCATGGTAGGGCTTACTTTCTAAGGTTTTCATTTACATTTGCATTTAATTCTTCCTGCTGATACCAAGCTTTGATCACATGAACTCGTGGGGGAAGTTTGATATTCAAACCATAAAGTACATTAAAATAAATGTCTGATCCCCATGACCCAACTTTTCATTTTTGAAATTCCATTTCAAAGACATTTTCATTTCTATGAAAGAAAACAAAGAAAATAAAACAGTGAATTCAAGTAAATGCATAGGAAAAAAAAAAGTCCAGAAGTGTAACACTGATTTGAAAAGGATAGTTATGGCTGAGACAGGAAGAGGGAACTGGGCATAGGGCTGTGGCTAAAGGTTACCTTCACTGAAAGCCAACTGTTACTTTACAAATGAATGTGCCCATCCACAGATGAGCGGGCATAAACACACACAAAGGTGGTTTTGTTTTGTTTGAAGCCACAAGGAGTAAAATTGTGGCGTTTTCAGGAAGATACTGAGGTGTTAAGTGAAACAAACCAGACTCAGAAAGGTAGGCAGCCCCTTCCCCCCACCTCTGTGAAATTAGGAGAGAGCTATAAAAGTGAAATAATAAAAGCAGGGGACACGGAAGGGGTTTAGGTTAACAGAAGGGTGAATATTATAAAAGTATGATACATGCATGTATTAAAGTGCAACCATGAAAGGCATCACTTTGTACTTTACAGATGAATAATTTGAGCCCCTAAAGCATGGTGATTTGCAGTTTCTTTTTAAAAACCAAGTGAACCAGGGATGGCTCAGCAGTTAAGAGTACTTGTCGTTCAGGGCATGGTTGTGTACTCCTTTAATCCCCGCAGAGGCTGGCATATCCCTGTGAGTACCAGGCCATCCAGGGATACCTAGTGAGATCTTGTCTCAAATAACAAAGTCAAAGCAAACAAATGATGGAGCATGGTTGCTCTTCCAGTGGTGCTAAGTTCAGTTCCAGCACTTAGACGACAGTTCATAATTATCTGTAATCCCAGTCCTGGAGCCCATTTCCTTCTTCTGGCCTCCTCAGGCACCAGATACAAAGATGATGCACAGGTATACATGTGTGCAGAACAGCCGCACACATAAAAATAAATAAATAAATAAATAAATAAATAAATAAATAAATAAAAGCATGTGAACCATCACATCAGCCTGGCTCTTCGTTTGGCACAGTTTGTGAAGACTGTGGCACTGTCTTTTGAGAAGTGGGGTTCGTACTCACATCCCACATTTAATTTGGCTCAAGGATCATCAAACCAAGCTTAAGAGGATCGGGAACAGCTTTGTGATTGTCTCCATTTTAGCAAAAAGTCAAGTACGGAACAGCAGGCAGATGGCCCTTGACTTTTCAGAGTATCCTTAGCAAGCATCCTTGGCCTGGTCCTGTGCTCCAGGCAAGCTGGATAGGAGTTAAGCCTCGGCCCTTGTTCATCTCTCTATAGGATATGCCACAAGGACTCGAAGGCACTCCTTAGGATGATGGTTGGTGGGAACTAAACCTGGGTTGGGAATCCAGTAAGGTTCAGGATAAGATCATCAGGAGAGAAGATCTTGTTGATTCTTACTGCACCCTCTGGACCATCAGCTTTGTGCTTCCCTCCTTAAATATGCTCCTGGCTTCTTTCCGCTCTGTTGCCCAGTGACAGAATCTCTGTTGTGTGTGCTGTGTGTGCTCATTCATTGATTTGACCTTTTTGGTTTTTGATACATATTTTTAAAATGCTGCTGTAATGCTTGGTACATAGTTGGTGCTTAGTAAATATTTGTTTAATGACTCAATAAAATATTTACTGAATTTCTATTATGGCCATAGAATATGCAGTGAGAACACAGTAATGATTGCGGATCCTTTCCCTGAACCATGGAGCCCACTATTGTGTAAGAGAGGAGCAAGCTTCAGCAAGGGAGACCAGCACAAAATAGGGATGTTTGTGTCAGACATGGTGGTTCATACCTCTCATCTCAGCAGTGGGGAGGATACAACAGGAGGATCATGAGTTTGAGGCCAGCCTTAGAAACACAGTGAGTGCTGAGTGCTTCTCCATCGTCGTCTTCTTCCTCTTCTTCTTTTTCTTCTTTTTCTTCTTCTTCTTCTTCTTCTTCTTCTTCTTCTTCTTCTTCTTCTTCTTCTTCTTCTTCTTCTTCTTCTTCTTCTTCTTCTTCTCCTCCTCCTCCTCCTCCTCCTCCTCCTCCTTCTCTTCCTCCTCCTCCCCCTTCCCCTTCCTCTCTTCCTCTCCCTCCTTCTTTTTATTTTTTCTAGGCTGTGTTGCCTTTGAGAGCCTCAAATTCAGGAAACTTCTCTGTATGTATCAGTTGTGCCTAAAATATGACAGTGTCTTCTGCTGTGTAAGAATACAATTCCTTGATTTAGTTTATTCTGTTTACATCAGTCCTGTCTGATGACCATATCTAGCACTTCCTTTCAGTTCAATCACAGAGCCTAGGACTGTATCCAGCACAAAGCAGCTGGTTAGTAAGAGTCCAGGGATTAAACAGAATCTAAGTCACAGAGCTTGATAACCATATAATGGATGCTATACTCCTGAATTAATCAGTGGCCTGTGAACAATTCAAAATACATGTTCATATTTCAACGACTTCTTCTTCTTCTTCTTCTTCTTCTTCTTCTTCTTCTTCTTCTTCTTCTTCTTCTTCTTCTTCTTCTTCTTCTTCTTCTTCTTCCTTGTTTTTCAAGACAGGGTTTCTCTGTATAGCCCTGGCTGTCCTGGAACTCACTCTGTAGACCAGACTGGCCTTGAACTCAGAAATCTGCCTGCCTCTGCCTCCCGAGTGCTGGGATTAAAGACGTGAGCCACCACACCCGGCTATATTTCAACTTCAGAAGGACTCTATGAACTGAAAACTGGCTCCATGGACTGAAAGATTTGTTCATCCCCCGCCCCCCGACAACCCCCCTCCCAAATCTGGTAGCATAAGGAGAAAGAGGCAAGAGGCATTCCTGAAAGGAAGTGGTCACAGGCACCTATCTGGCATAGGGTGACCAGTGGCGTCTTTCCCTCATGCAGACAATCATGTGCTTTAATCTCTTTAATATGTTCAAGAGAAAGAGACTTTGAAGAGGGTGGATGGCATATCACATCAGTGGCATGCTCTATGGCCTCCCGAGGTATACAGAGAACTCTGCTTCTTTCCTTGCTATTACCCAACTCTAGCTTTGTCACCATCACTGCCAGTCATCTACGTTTTCTTTATTACAAAATCCTTGGAAAGAGGTCTTGACTATATTTGCTAATTAGCTTTCTTGATTACTGATGGTGACTTGACGGAATCGTTTTCACAAGTCAAATTGTCAGAATAAACCTAAGCACGTTGTTCTCTTATATCCTGGAAGGACATGGCAAGCCATCATTGACAGCAGACTTTAAATCTTACTGCCTTCACCAAGCCAACAACTTACTTTTCTTAAGGGTGAAAAATAGGCCATCGTGTTACATGGTCCTTGAGGGATAGAGAGAGGAAGCTACAGGCAGTGCTCAGGCAAACTGCGCTGCCAGCATGGGCCAGGAAGTAAAAGGTAACTGTGTGGGGCTTTAGAGGTCCCACCTAGGGTTTAATAATAAAGACATGGGAACATCTGTACAGTATAAGGCTGTTGGCCTGTTTGCTGGGGCAGTCTCTAAGCTGGCCCATCTAACTGAAGCCAACTTCTCTGCCATTGCATCTCTCCATGAAGCTAGTTCTCTCTCTCTCTCTCTCTCTCTCTCTCTCTCTCTCTCTCTCTCTGCTTCATTTCTATCTCTGCTTCTGTCCCACTGCCTCTGTCTTTCTGCAGGTCAGTCCTTCTGCCCTAGCACATGGCCCCAGCACTTTATCATGCAAAAAACTATACTCCTTCTGTACTCCTCCAGTTGGCTTTAGGGGCTATGTGACCTTCACCACCACAGTCTGCCTTTCTCTTTTGGGCAGGTGAGAAAGCTACAAATGGTTACACATCCTGCCAGCGCTGGTGGAGTTAATGCAGACTCTGAAGTGTAGGCACAGACTGCAGATTAGGATGACCACAGTATCACTTCTGGGTGTATCTTCTCTGGAGATGCCTCAGTCATCGAGTAATCTGTTAGAGTTCATCAGCAGGAAGTGCTAGGCTCCTTTCTCCTTTAGCTAGCAGCTGGCACCTAGCTCTGAAGGAAGGAGAACTGCAAATCTGAGCCCATGGTCAGAAATGGGGACAGTCGCAAACCCCAATTCTTCATTAGAAAATGCTTCCTGAGATAAAGCAACAAGATGGGTAATTTGGGAAGGAGGCAAGTCCCAGCCTATGGGAGAAGGGATAGGAATGTCTTGCCATCAAGGGACTTTAAAATAAACATGCCGATTTTTGCCTTTACTTTATGCTGGTGCCCTCTTTCTATAGAATTATATTTTAAAAATGGCTTCATTCTCACTAGTCTCTTATTTCTCACATGGGGAAACTGGAATAACAAGGAAAATGTTGAGAAATGGCAACAACAACAACAACAACAACAACAACAACAAAAACCCCACAATTCAGTAACTCACCCACAATCACACCACTGTGAAAATGCAGGGCCATGTAAGTGTTTCCCCTTACTCTCTCCCCCTCCCCCTCCTCCTCTATCTTCTCCTCCTTCCTCCTCCCTCTCCATCTTCTCCTCTTTCTCCTCCTCCTCCATCTTCTTCCTCCTCCTTCCTCTCCATCTCCATCTCCATCTCCATCTCCATCTCCTCCTCCTCCCCCTCTTCCTTCTCCGTCTTCTCCTCCTTCCCTCCTCCTTCCTCCCCATCACCTCCTCCTCCCCCTCCTCTTCCTCTTCCTTCTCCTCCTCCCCTCCTCCTTCCTCTCCATCTCCTCTTTGGAGCTCTCATTTAAACACATTGAATTCCTAAAACCAAGGCTAGAAAGAAATGACTCGTAAAGATCTGACTGAAGAGGACTTAATAATTTTATTTAATATAAAGAAGCAGCATTTACAGTGAAGACGATGAATAAACAGACAACATAAGTAGGAAAATTAGAAGTATCAAAAGTTAAAACCATAAGATTATGTAACAGGTGTTGGTATTCTGTCTGGACTCCAACCCTACAGTTACCAGGCAGCAGTCAGGTATGCTTCTCCCCATGGTTATCTGAAAATGGCCAGGTAGTCCTGGCCTACTATAAAAGGTGCCGCTTGCCCCTCCCCTCTCTCTTACTCTCTCATTCTTTCCTCTCTCCCTTGCCTCTTTCCCCTTTGCTCTCCCTCTCTCCCCATTCCCTTTCCCCCTTCTCTCCATGTGGTCATGGCTGGCCTCTATTTCTCTGCTCTCTCCTTCTCTTTGCCTTTCTCTGCCTCTGCTACCCTCTTAATTCCCCTCCCCATGCCCTAAATGAACTCTATTCTATACTATACCTGTGTGTGTCTGGTCCCTCAGGGGGAAGGGATGATTTGGCATGGGCCCACTGAGGCACCCCCTTCCCCACACCTCACCGGCACATATTCTTATAGCTCTTTCTCTTTTTATGATCACAACCACAGGACTGAGTATGAAAGGCCTGGGCTCTACCCCAGTATTGGGGAGGGGAAAAAGAAAGGCAGTCTAAAAGCAACAGTAACAAACCCCCTCAATTCTCTTGTTAATTCAGAGTGGTGGTGTATATACCGGTGCTCCATGATGTTGGCGTTCTGCCCTAGAGTGAAGTCTCAGGATGAAAGCTGTGTTGTGCAATTCCTGCCTCCTACCTACAAGGATGCTGAGAAAGCTAAGGGTGGGAGGGGGGAGAGGGGACAAAGGCCACTGCTATGGGCAGGCCCTGAGGGAAGCACATTTTCTGTCAGAAAGGAACTTTTTTTTCTTTTTTAGCCATGTGTCTTTAAGAAGCAGAAGTGAGAGGAGGGGTAATGAAGCAAACTGAGTTTGTTGTGTTTGGCCCAGACTAACATATGATTAACGGCACTTTGAATTTTCATAAGAAGGTGTTTGGCAATGGAGAGAAGGGATTATAAATAAGCATGTATTATACGTAAATATATTTGTAGCAACACACTGGTGGGCATAGAGTGGCTCCAGAGGGGGTCCACAGGTGTGAGGAATAGGGAAGTGTGGCCCATCAGCACCCTGAGCTCTTAGGCACTGTCCGTTATTTCTGGAGTCTCAGGATGTGTGGCAGGAAAAGTTTTGTGTGTGTTTTTTCTTTTTCTTTCTTTCTTTCTTTTTCTTTTTTTTTTGATGTATTTTTGATGAACCCCAAAGTTATTTTGTGGTAAAACTCAAAAACGGCGAGCTTAACGTGTAATTTATTCTCTTCGGAGGAGCATTAAAGGTCCTCATATCCCATTTACGTACACAGCATGATCATTTGTCTCGATTATGGGGAGTGGTGAAGAAGTGATTGGCATACTTCTGAGTGCATTAGAGGCTCTGCCGACAGACGGGCTCTAAAGCCAGCCGCAGGCGTGAACAATAGCGTGCGTTCCGATAATCAATAGCAAATGACCCATGGACTGGGGCTGCTTTCTTAGAGAGCGCATAATGGGTTTTTATTCCTTTCCTTTCCAGCTCATTAACAACCCGTGTTTGAAAATAGGTCTGAACCTGGGTGGCTCTTTCCGAAGAAGGAGCTGCATTTGCCTGTCTGAGTGCTGAATGTGGGTGTTGAGCCCCACGGCAGGGTGTCTTGTGGGTGACAGTGAGGCCCTGTCTGATGTAGCCCTCCTGGGCGAACAGACCTGGCAGAGTGCTTAAAAGCAAGTGAGTTTATCTCCAAGGCTTAACCATCAGATTTCACATGAACGGAAAACAAAAACAAAAAAACAACGGGATACAAAAGCCACCACCAACAAAATGACAGACAAACAACAACAATAAAAAAAGAAAAAGAAGAAAAGAAAAAACAGACCAGCAAAAACATGGAAAACTGACCATCTTAGGTCCGTGTTCTCACCAGCTCCAGAGTGGTCAGTTCTCTTCTGAGCAAGCATATAGGTTCTGAGCCTGTAGCTCAGCATGGTTTGGTTTGGTTTGGTTTGGTTTGGTTTGGTTTGGTTCGGTTTGGTTCGGTTCTGCTGTTTTCTACGTTCCTAGATTCTGTGGCGCTTAGCCTCAGGACCATTCCTGCATCTCTATCAGCTCTGTCCACCATTTCTTTTATTCCCACCTCACCCCACCCCCATCCTGTTTCTATGGGCAGAATTTTGCTTCTCCCAGACTCCCACATCACAAACCAGAGTGGGATAACTTCCGACTCACTGCCGGGCTTCATGCTCAAGCAAAGCGTAGCTAAGGACGCCTGAAATCATCACAAAGCTCAGCTCGGATGCTTATAGAGAGTGTGCCAAATGCTCTAGAAGCTGAAGAGGGAAACAAATAGGGGTCAGGGAGGTGCCAGCCTCAACCTGCTCCTTCTTCACTCCCAGCTGAAGTCATAAGGGTCGTTGTCACCTTGCTCTCCGCTCTGTCCTGAGGTTCTCATTGTGCTCAGCAGGGTACCACTGAACTTCTGGTTTCCTCAGTATAGTTCCTCTGATGAGGATGTCCTGCCCTGGGGCTGGTGGTAAGGACCGGAGAGATATGCTCAATTTCACTGTCTGGAAAGAAGATGTGCCCCATTCTTTGGGAGGCTAACTGCTTTTTGAATCTGCTGCTCTTCTGCTGTGAAAATAATTTATGTTTATCAGAGGGTGTCTGATAAAGCAGCCAATACCGTGTTCCCCACCCCATACACACATACACACTTCTCCTACGTGGACATCTGATAAGGCTCCTAGCAGGAAGGGAAGGTCCTCAGATCTCTGTTTTGAGAACTTGTAAGACACTATGGTCCATCTCTGGCCCTAGATAATCCTTGCTGAGCCCAGGGGCAGATGAATTCGGGCTGGGAGCAGAGATGGGAAAAGCCCACCTAACGGTTTCTGACTGTGGCTTCTCAGTTCTCTGAGTGGTTTTTGTTTTGGTTGTTTGGTTTTTGTTCTCTTGTGCTTTAAAATAAGGAAGAGAGAGAAATCTTAACTAGTAGTTACATATTCTGCCGTCTAGTTTTCTGGGTCTTGGCAGTAAACTTGGCAGTGGGAGAATAAAGTAGGCATGAACTGAGGTGAAAGGAGTGAGGGAGAAATGGGGGAAGTGGAAAGGAACGCTAAAAACAATCAAAGACAACAGGAATGAGAGGAGGGAGAGAGAAGCCACGAATGGATGAATGAATGAATGAATGAATGAACAGAGAGTGAGAATGAGAGAGGGAGTGAGTGAGAGATTATAATAGATAAACCACAGGGAAAAGGAACTGACTTCTGTCTGTTAGCATCAGCCCTACATGCCAGTTGGTCTCCATGGTGATGTGACAAGTAATGAGGGTGGGAATGGCTGGCTTCCCGGAGCAAAGCAGTCCAGGCTGAGGGTAAGGTAGAAGTCGCAGGAAGACAGTTTCTGTACTTGTTCCACCTTTGACCTCACAAGGGAGAAGATCTCTTCTGGCTAACCTGGTCAGGGATGCTTCCCAAACTGGACAAGGATATTGTCTCTTATGTTTTCCCAGGGTCCCTGAGACTGTCACTCTCACAGTTAAGCCCCGTCTGGTACCAAAGTACATTCTATGGGTTGCAAGATGCTTTTCCCTGGGGCCGGGGTGTTAGCTCTGGGTTCCTTTGAGCACAAATAACAAACTTGTCCTCTGAATGATGACAGTAAATGCAAGAGGCAGAATACTCTGAACTAGCAAATTGTATCAAAATACAATTATCAGCATATTAAAAGGGCAATAGAGTAACACAAGCTTCTCCATTTGTATGTTGTAATGGTGGCCCTAACAGGCATCATAACCGAGAGACAATGAATGTGGTACCCACATCTACTGGGCTGCAATGTGGAAACACTGGGCCTGTGAGGACCATTACCACCAGCATTTCAGAAACTATTACCCAAAAAGGTTATAAGTTCAGTTCAGTTACAATTTAGTAAATACAAAAAACCTCCTATTCCCTGGGTGGACCCCCATGGGAGAGTTCTGAATTTACATTAGGCCTCCTCCTGCATCCCCATTCTACAGCTGTCTCCCTTTCTTTGCTAACTTTGTCCCAATTCCTTCTGGGAGTTCATCTGTGACTAGGTTTAACTCCTTCTAAATCTGTGATCTCAGATGTACTGGCACTCAGCTGCCTGCGATGTTCTTCCAAACTTTTTCTGTATCTCTGACTCTTCGCCTTTCTGTTTACTTCCTCAGAGTAGCCTTCCCTAAGATCCCTGATGAGAAGATTGTTAACACCCTTTCATATTACATATTATTCATAACTGAGAATTCAAGAACAGAAGATCGCAGAGGTCCACATATCCACCCATGAATTTGCTAAACCCCACAAAGGCTGGGCCTCTTTTATGAACCCAGAATTGAAACACCAATCACCCATAGAGACCAGTAAGTAATGTTTACAGAATGAATGAGTGACAGCGTGACAGACTGAGAACTAATCTAATAAGTCAGACTTTGTCCTTTTGCGCTTGTCTTTGTGCCTGATGCATGGTGGGTGTGGGGACGGTGACAGCTGAAGGAATGGAAAGCTAGTTGGCTACTCACAAGGTTGAAGGTTACAGTGAAATGCAGCATATACACTGGGCCTCTGCCTGGCGAGTAAACCTCGCCAAGGTATTGCCAGCTCTTGGATGGCCTTCCCGGGACAGCTGCTTAGCTCACCTGACTTGCTTTTGGTTTGGTTCCATCTGCTGTTTGGTTTCTCATTTGAAAGCAACTGACTTGGGAGACGAGCCTTAAGTACTTGGGTGTAGTGGACCCCTGGGCTGTGTCACCACCAGAACTATCTCTTGTTGGGTTTGGAGCTAACTAAGGCTTTGTTCGAATGTCAAGCTGGCTCTTCAAAACTGGAAGGTCTATTTCCTCTCTGAGGACCTCTGCAAGACTTGATCCCTCCTGTTCACTTACTTCTACTTTGTTTCTGACTTTAAGTTTTCATTGATTGATTGATTGATTGATTGTTGTGTGTATTCATGTGTATGTGTGAGTGTGTGCGTGTGTGTGTGTGTGTGTGTGTGTGTGTTTGTGTGGAGGTCAGAGAACAATCCTGTTGAGTAGACTTTCTCCTTCTTTTATGTGAGTTCTAGGGACTGAACTCAGGCAATCAGATTTGCTCTGTAAGTTATCCATTAAACCATCTTGCCAGCCATGTATCTGAATTCTTTTGATTTATAAGGAACTGTGGTGTCTGATACTTCTTTGCTTCTATGTTGTGACTGTTACTGACTCCAGATGATGAGACAGAGAGGCTGTTCAGAAAGTGTGAGCAGTGCCCTGATCCTGCATGAAGGTGTGAGGCAAAGACGAGCAGCCGAGAAGGCCATGACCTGTCCTCTCCCTACCCAGGATGCCCTGCTGCTTCCTAGCAGTGTTCTGACCTTTCCATGCCAAGTAAAAAGCCAAACCAGTGAAAGCAAGGCAGAAGTCTAATATTCATGAAGTCTGATGGATTACAAATAGTGTCTTAAAATACAAGGTGTTAGAATTGCAAAAACTTTTGATAAATATGCATGTTTGCAGGCCAAACAGAATAGGGCAGTCTACTTGAATCATTCCACATGGAGAAGTGGAATGGCCAGTTATAGCTGCTTCACCATCAGAAGTGAGGGCTAGATGAGCTGAGTCCATCAAGATAATTGTATGTGACATGCAGCCTATATGACATACCCTTCAGTGATCCAGGAGACTCAAGACAGGAATAGGCTTTATTCAGAAACACTGAAAACTCCTGCTGGGCGTGGTAGCACATGTCTTTAATCCCAGCACTCGGGAGGCAGAGGCAGGTGGATATCTGAGTTCAAGGCCAGCCTGGTCTACAGAGTGAGTTCCAGGACAGCCAGGGCTATACAGAGAAATCCTGTCTCGAAAAACAAACAACAACAAAAAAAACAAAACCAAAAAAACCAAAAAAAAAAAAACCCTCCTAAGCCATTATTTACTGTTTGGTACTTCAAGTTTGAACCACTTCCACTAAGTGCTAATTAAGGAATCCACAAAGCCTGCTGAGGGCCATAGGTACCTGGTAGAATTAAAAGTTCTTCCTCAGAAATGGCAGATAAGTTAGACATCATTATACAAAACATGATAGACTAGAAACTGACTATCACTAGCCCTTAGTTTGCATCTAGGCAAGGATGTGTGCATGTGCCTGTGTGTGTGTGTGTGTGTGTGTGTGTGTGTGTGTATGTGTGTGTGGTATGCATGTTTCTCTTATTTAAGGTTTACTAGAAGAAGTACCAAAAAATATATATTTAAACGAACCATTTGCCCTCAGTATTTTCTCTTATAAAACTAAAATTTTTCTACCAAAATCCTATTAGTTAAAAATGCATCCTGTTGGGCTGGTGAGATGGCTCAGCGGGTAAGAGCACCCGACTGCTCTTCCGAAGGTGATAAGTTCAAACCCCAGCAACCACATGGTGGCTCACAACCATCCGTAACAAGATCTGGCTCCCTCTTCTGGAGTGTCTGAGGACAGCTACAGTGTACTTACATATAATAAAATAAAATAAATCTTTAAAAAAATGCATCCTGAATGATCAGAAGAGAATTTAATCTATCCACTCTGAGTTAATTTACTCTTCAGATATCTGTAAGTAGTATTTTTTCAAAGTTACCACCCACTTTCATCTAAAATCAGTGGTTTTCGACATGTGAGCCATGATCCCTCTGAAGGGTGAACTACCCTTTCACAGGGGTGGCCTAAGACCATGGGAAAACACAGATGCTTATATTACGACTCATAACAGTAGTAAATTACAGTCATGAAGTAGCCATGAAGATAATTTTATGGTTGGGGGGGGTCACCACAGTGTGAGGAACTGTACTAAAGCATAGCAGCCTTAGGACCACTGTGATATAAATGTTTCCTCCCTCCCTCCCTCCCTCCCTTCCTCCCTCCCTCCCTCCCTCCCTTTCTTCCTTCTTTTCTTCCTATTTGTTTAGTTTAGTTTAGTTTAGTTTTGAGACAGGCTTTCTCTGTGTAGTCCTGGCTGTCCTGGACCAGAACCAGCTCTGTAGATCAGGTGGGCCTAGAACTCAGAGATTCTCCTGCTTCTGTATCCTGAGTGCTGGGATTAACAACATGCACCACCACACCAGACCCAAATGCTTTCTTTAAATACTCTTTGGCCAAAGGCAAAGAGATTGACAACTTCCATTGCTTCGTGCAACAGATCTGCCAATCAGAGTGACCCCGCCCCCCCTTTTGCTCTTGATGAAAAGGATCAGGTAAGCCGGGCGTGGTGGCGCACGCCTTTAATCCCAGCACTTGGGAGGCAGAGGCAGGTGGATTTCTGAGTTCGAGGCCAGCCTGGTCTACAGAGTGAGTTCCAGGACAGCCGGGGCTATACAGAGAAACCCTGTCTCGAAAAACTAAAAAAAAAAAAAAAAAAAAGAAAAGGATCAGGTATAGAACAATTATAAGAAGGATACCAAACAACACAGAGTGAGACAGGCCTCTGTATGTTCCATTTCACTCTTTCTCACAGTCTTCCAGACTCCAGTATTTGTCTCTTACCAGTTAATCCTAAACAGAGCGATAAAATGATTGATAAATCCATCTTTGGTCATGCCCAAATTCTTAGAGCCAAAGCCCTTCAGGTCTAAACTCAGAAACTCTAAGACCTTTGCCCTCTTATCATCACATCACCATCACATCACCACCACCACCACCACCACCACCACCACCACCACCACCACCACCACCACCACCACTCACCATCATGGTTTAATGGAGTTTTTGCCCAGGCCTTTGACCTCTTGTGTAGGAACAGACCCAGGACTTTGCTCTTGGAGGTTTTGCTTGCATTTTTTAGCCTCCATTCTCCATTGCCCATGTTCACTCCTAGATGCTAATTATCTCAGAATCTCTCTGGATAATCTCTGTTGTAAAGAGCTATGTTTATAGGCCTTGGTTTTCATTGTTGTTGGGTCTGAGAATTGAATCGATGTCAGACGGAGCTACAGGAGGAAAGTACAGCTATTCACTTAGAGCAGTGTTTCTCAACCTTCCTAATGCTGTAACCCTTTAATACAGTTCCTCATACTGTGGTGAGCCCCCAACCATAAAATTACTTTCATTGCTACTTCATAACTGTAATTCTGCTACTGTTATGGATTGTAATGTAAATATCTGATATTCAGGCTATCTGATATTTGACACGGGTGAAAGGGTTGAGAATGCAGGTTGAGACCAGACTATCAAGGGACAGGCAGGCCTGAGTTGTACTGCAATTTCTAAGCAGATCTTCTAGTGATTATGTGCTCTTTAGGGTCATTGGCAAGTCCCATTCATATGCATGCCTAACAGAATGTAACGGCTTGTGAGCAGGCATTCCTTAAAGTAGATTCTTTTAAAAGCAGACACAATCTTGTAATCTAGACATTTGTAATCCCAGCACTCCAGTCATTGAGACAGGAGGTATGCAGGTTTAGGGCCAGCTTGGCCTACAAAGTGATACCATGTCTTAAAAACAAATCAGTCAGGCCTGGTGGTGCAGTCTAAATCCCAGCACTTGGGAGGCAGAGGCAGGCAGATTTCTGAGTCTGTGGTTAGCCTGGTCTACAGACTGAGTTCCAGGACAGCTAGGGCTACACAGAGAAACCCTGTCTTGAGAAACCAGAAAACAAAAATAAAAACAAAACAATGAAGATGTAATTGTACAATGAAGTCTGAAGATGGATGAGAAGCACTTTACAAGACTGTAAGGACTTCAGGGGTGAGACCCTTACTTCTCTAAACTGCCCATGGTATGGGAGTTCAGTACAGGCAGCCCCTTGTTGCTTCTTGGTGCCGAGAGTGGAGTCTCTGCCTGCCACACTTCTGTTCCTTGCTTTTCAGCCTGTTAAGCAGAACCTGAAGGATCTGCTAACATTTGTTTTTCTGCTTTTCCCAGCACCCACCCTAAGTCCTTAGTCGTAACACATGGCAAGAAGCTGTGACCATCTTACAAGACTTCTCCTTGGAGCTCTGCAATCATTAAGTGGTCCATTTGCAGCAATGATGTGAAATTTATCTTTCTGGGATATATGGGACTTATTTCAGGACAACCATTAACAGTGACAATCTTTATGTCCGATATTTTCCCAGAGAGAGTGGGAAAATAAGATTTCTAAATGTTTAGTGAGCATTAAGGGGCCTTCAGGCCCATAAAGCAGTTTAAGCCAATGTAGTAAGCTGTTTCTATGGGGATACGTGAATGTCTGAGTTGACAAGCTACAGGAAGAGGCATAAGACTCAACTAGCCTACCCCAACTCCTGGGACTCCCTTCCACTCTCCTAGAGACACAGCTTACAGTTATCCTCCTCAACACATACATAGTAGGACCAGAGGCAGAGGGCATTGAGCTGGAGCACAGTCTGTTCTCAGGCTGATTACAGGATGGAAATCTGTCTCAGGGACCAGACCCCAAGGTATACTCTAGTCATGACAAAGATGTGTACAGCTTTAAACTTGTACCATTTGCCTCTGAAGCATCCTCAAGATGCTTACCTCTGCCACCTCGTATCTCTAGTTCAAGCTCTTGATGTTAGATTGACAGTTCTAAAGTCCAAACTCTGCTATTATGTCTGGTCTTATTCCGCACCTAGAGAGAAGAATATCGAATGATGATCTGTTGAAGGGCTGAGCCAGAGAATGAAGAAATGGAAGGAAACTGATCTACAAGCTCTTATTTTCCTGGTTGTGTTAGAGATCTGGGTCTTCCTAGAGTCCGGATGTCCCCAGGGTTGTAGCATGCTAGGATGATCTTTAAGATGCTAAGCTACTGGCTCAGAACAATCAGGGATACTGAACTGTGGGGATTCCTTTTCCGAGATAGAAGGAAAGTTAACCCTACTATAAAATGACCCAAGGATTGAAAAACATCTGTGGAAATATTTTGTTTCTATTGGCCCCAGCTAATGGGCAGGAAGAAGCAGAGGTGGTTTCTTCTGGTTGATGAAGCTTTTATTTCATAGGAGATGGGAGGTAGACGGCAAGGCATAGGAGTCTGAGGCTGTGGGAATATCAGACAAGGAATGGAGGAATATGAGGGTGGGCGATGAGGTAAGAGGATATAGTGTGTGAAGTGTAAGGAAATGGTGAAGGGGGTATAAGGAGTGGAGGGGTATTAGAGGGACATGTGGGGTGTGCAGTTCAGGATGCTGGGGTGTGGGAGTATAGCATCCTATACTATAGGGTTGTGGATTTGCCTGTTGGGCAGGTGTGGTTGCGGGTAGAGGGGTATGGAGCATAGGAATGTGGTATATGTGGCTATGGGAGTTTAAGAATTGTGGATGGGGTAAAGAAGTTGTGGGACAGGGGTTTGAGAAATGGGTAACTAAGGATTAGAGTGGGATGGGGGTGTCAGGTGTGGAAGTGTGGGTGTTGTGATGTGGCTTATGTGGCTGTGGGAATTTAGGGACTGTGGGATAGGGTCAGGGTGGTAGGATGGGGTGGGGGAATGGGGCATGTGAGAGTGACATAGAGTGTTAAGTTATAGGATAACAGAGGTGTAGGATGTGAGGTGTTTATGTGCTGTATGGGTGTGAGGCATGTGTGTGGGGAAACCTGAAAACTGTAGGGTAGAGTTAGGGGAGTGGCAGGAGAGGGTGTAAAATGGGAGGGGCTGGTGTGGGGTGTTAGGTGTTGAGTGTGGAGTGTGGGTTTTGGGGGTGTGGTATATGTGGGTGTGGGGATTCCTGCCTGTCTCTTCCCTCCCTTATATTTATTCCTTTCTTCTTTCCCCCTCTTTTTCTTCCTCCTTCCCATCTTCTGCAGACAAGCTTTCATCACCCAGTCCAGGCTGTCCAAGGGAGCATCAACAGGTCCAGACTGTAAGTTTTCTTTTTGTTCCTCCTGTGAGCTGTTAGCAAAAAGCCTAGCTGGGAATCTCCCCCATGTTCTTCCATGTTTATTATCCAGGAAGGAGAGGAGAGAAGACATACCATCTACTGAGAGCAGATGTGTATCTGCAGCATGTGTATCCAACACCATCATGAATGTGTGCCCGTGGCTGCTGCTTACCCATTTCTCACCCCACTCACAATCCCATTGCACCATTCTCTCAGATAGAAAACAAGCACTTTTATTAGAACACTGAAGAAGCTTTGAGGGTGTCAGGATGGAGATAGAGGGTTTGTGTATCTGTGTGGGGCTGTGGAAGGCAGCCTGTTTTGGTCAAACGAGGCTTACTCCAGAGGCCCAGTAGAAAACTCTACAAGGGACAGGACAGTAAGCCATGTTCCCAGAGACAGGTGCCTGACACGGCAGAGCCCCCAACTCCACAATTTTGTGACTATCAGTTATGCAGACAAAGCCCCAAGCTCCTGGATTTCTGCCTAGACTCACCCCCCCCCCCCCCACACACACACACAGTTACCTGATAATAGCCAGGTATGCTCCTCCCCACAGTTACCTGGCAACAACAAGGTAGCCCTGCCCACTATAAAAGGGGCTGCTTGGGACCTCCTCTCTAAGTTCTTACTTTTCTTACTCTCATCTCTAACCCTCCTTCTCTCTCTCTTCCCCTCTCTCTCAACGTGGCCATAGCCAGCCTCTCTCTTTCTTTCTACCTTCTCTCTTTCTTCCTGCCTTTCTACAATAAAGTTCTAAAACCATAGACTGTCTCCTAAAGAACTGGGTCTAACCTCCCAGAAGGCCATCCTGTGCTTCAGCCACAGACAGGACCAAGGACTCTCACCCCTGTGGGAATCTCTCAGTGCTCCCTCTCTCCCTGCCTTCTCCTCCTTTTGGCCCTGGGGATGACCAAGCCGCCCCCGAGGCCCCCATTTTGTTTTCAGCTCTTCTGCAGTGTCCAGCTGCGTCTGGGATGCCCGAGACTGAGAACCTATTATTTCTGGCCTCTGTGAAGCCCAGAGACATCCGACTGCCCCTTGTCCACCCCCCACAGTGGGCTGGGGTCTGTGGCTTCTCACAGCCAGACTTGGGGCCCCGTGGAAAGCGTGTGGCAGTTCTCTATGTCTGCCTGCCCAGAACACCGGAACTCTGGCGGGATGAGGGTTTTCTCCCACTCCCTTTATTCTCCCTCACCCGCTGCTCCCAACACCCCTACCCCTTGGTATTGTAACCCCTTGGTAGCCTAGGTTCTTCCCCTCCTTGGCCCCATACTATCCATTGGAGCCTTGCTTCTCTTGGCACCCTGTCTCATACAGTTTCTAAAGCAGCAGATAAATAGCATTGCAAAAGTCACTACCAGTCAGGTCTTGGTTCAGTATCAAACTGTTCCCAACATAAGAGACAGTTATTCTGGTGACACCTCTCCCTTATAAAAAGAAAAAGGGGGATTTGTGGGACAGTGGGCTGTGCACAGACAGCCTGGTCTCCAGTCGAGCAAAGGTCTGGAAACCTGGGGACCCGATGGGTGGTGATTTCCACCTACATGGGACAGAAGGTGTTCGATCATGTCTCCTGGGCCCCGGGCTCCTGTTGAAGTTACCGCTCCCACAGCCCCCCACAGGAGAGGTGTGTGGCTATCAGTCGTGTAGAAGCACCAAGCCTTCCCACATGCAAATCAGGTTTTCCCCAAGCTCTCAGTCTAAGCCAATGAGAGGTACCTGCTGTCGAACCCTGAATCACCCCCAAAACTGCATTTAAGTCCGATCCAGAGAATTAAAGGTGCATGAGAACTACTCCATCGTCTGAGTCTTTTGTTCCAAGAGCTGTAACACTTGAGAAGAGATCTGCTCTCCTGAAGAGCCACCTGAGGTTCTGCCACACTCCTCATTAGATAGTCGGCCCAGCCTGACCCAACTCAGTGCAGAGCAGCTCGGAGTTACCTAGTGACCTGGAAGGCACAGCAGAGACTTCACCTCCCTGCCCACACTCGCTTTCCTTCCTTCACCTCCCTGCCCACACTTGCTTTCCTTCGCTGGAACCCTTGCACCAGGCCTGGCCAGAGATCTCCTGGAAAACCTTTGGTACTCAGGCCCACATATCTGTAAGTGAAGCATGGCTCTCCAAAATGACTTGCTGGCTTGGGCAAAGTAGACACTGAGGGGAGTGAGGCCTGTGAGTGATACACTAGGAACTGAAGAACTTGGTGCTCAAACATAGCTGTAAAGTCACCGTTAGTCACCCAAGTCTACCTCAGTCACCTGAAGGGAGAGTCAAGAAGTTTTAGTAGATAGGGCTTTTTCTAGGTGGCATTAGCTTTTCTCTAGAGCCTCTGACCTTCTCACTGAAATGTACAATGTTTCATAAGCTTCTATGAGTTTTTTGTTTGTTGGTTGGTTTTGTTTTGTTCCAGTACTGGGTAATTGGACCTTGGAGCCTTACACAAGCTAGCCCTGTGCTTTCAGACTTCTTTCATTTGCCATGGCTTTCAAGAATTTAGTGCTAACCGAAACCAGCAGCAAGGCCCCAGACTTCATTTTCCCCATCCCCCAGCCTTACTTCTTGATTATTCATAACATTTCTCCCTCTGTCATCTTGCTAATAATCCTTCCTTCTTTCCTGAGAGGTAACACTAGCTCACAGCTCCGGCTGCTGTTAAAATAATTGGTAAGCTTAAAATAAATTCAGTGATGCCCAGGCCAATGAAATCAGTCTCTCAGAGTGAGGAAGGTCAGCCAGGGCTAACACATCCTCCAGACACTATGGTTGTAGTAGCCCAAAGCTCCTTAAGTGACCTCCTAGAGATGCCATATAACATGGAAGGTGGAAGGGACAAGATTCTTTGGAGGTCAGCCCCATCCCATTTTCACCCTGCACCCTCAGCCTGCTGCCCTGTTTTCTCTGAGTGTGGGAGAGGCCCTGTGCCATATGTCCAGTGTATCTACCAGAGAATAGAAATACCCCATCGGTTAGATTCAGGGGATTCGTGAACCAGCTTAGCTACTGGGAGCTTTGGTGTTTCTTCAGGAGGCTAGAGGTAGGTACAGAGACAGAGGGGCCTGGTAGTGACAGGCAGACAGGCTCGTTCTGAATTCATTTCAAACTCACTCGAGTGTTAGCTGCTTCTTCTTCTTCTTCTTCTTCTTTTTTTTTTTTTTACAAAAATTCTGCTTCTCATTAAAATGACTTGTTGAAAATTACAATCTTTTGTCAAGCACATCTCAAAAATGACCTTTCTTCATTGTAATTGCTATAGAAATTCACTTTCCTAGGCTGTAGGCTGCACTCTTGGGGACAAGTTTTAATCGGAAAAAAAAAAGTACCAGGTATTGCTTTCAAAATTTTTTTAATTGCCTAAATTAATAATGCCCTCACCCATAAGGGACAAATGAATTGGAACTCTCTCTAAAGGATTGAATCTCCAGCTCTCTTGTTCTGATTACTTTCTGCATTCATTTTAGGAACGATCTCGAAGGTCACCTCTCCTTACAGTTGCCCCACCTCCTCCACCCCATCTTCTTCTAGCCTATGGCTGGGACAGGTTTGGTTGGAACAACAAAAACAAAATGCAAAAAACAAAACAAAACAAAACAAAAAACAAAAAACAAAAAACAAAAAACAAAAAACAAGAAGGAAAGTCTTTGGCTTCTCCACCCTGTTAGGGCCAGGTTCCCCCATAGACTGGATATTGTTTATTATAGTAGACTTCTGGCTTTATCCCAAGAAACAGCTGGCCTGAGGGAAATTACAGACAAGGAGAATATGAGCATTTTGTATTTTGCTGCTAAATAAGCCACCCAGCCTCACCATTTTTCAGACTTTTTTTTTTAAATATCTGGCTTTTTTTTTTTAAATGTTCATATCTCCCACAGTAGGACCTTAACTACAACACCATAAAACCACTCAGTAACCCAGTATTTACAACAGCAATAACAACAAAACATTTATATTTAGTCTCCTGAGGGGAAGGCACAGGGCTGAGGTGACATATATATTTTTTTAAGATGTCTAAGATGTTCAGATTAAAGAAACAGTGGTGTTCTAGACTTTGAGCCGTCTGTCCATCTATATAACGAAGAGATGGAATCTTTGCTAAATTGGGCAGCTAGGTTAATGAAACAGGTTGACTTGAACCACTAAATGGTCAAATTCATTGCTTAATACAAAGATGAGTTTTACAATGGGCAGCCTCCTAGAACTTTGAGAACACCATAGCCGAGAGATCTTTCAGATGTTATTATGTACCCCAGTGCCCTGTGGTTTTGAGAAATATTGATTTGAAATTATCAAAAGTGCCAAAAGACTCACCAGTGCAAAAAAGTAAAAGCAATTAAATGCTCATCTCGAGGCTCTAGTGCCTTTTCCCTTTAGACAATCATCAGACAGATTTTTTTCCTTTTTTTCCAAGTAATAGTCCCTCAAAGATACTTAATGATCTTATTTCTTATAGATATGTGGCATATATATATATATATATATAGATAGATAGATAGATAGATAGATAGATATTACCTTAAATTTGATGTCTGAGTAACAAGATTACAGAAGATGGCATAATGTGATTAGAAGAGGTATGGTCTCAGTAGATTAAAGCATACCAAATCAAGTATCATTAGGGTTTGAAAAGGCAGCACTGTTTCTTTCTTATTTATTTATGTATTTATTCGGTTTCAAAATGTTTTATTTTTACTTGGTCCAAGACTTGGAGAGGCTCCAGGGCAGTTATAAAGCTGCCTAATGCCTTTAGAGATTCATTCAGGTGGAGGTCTTGTGACTGGGCTGCTGCAGAGCAGAGAAGGGAGTCCTTTGGAAGGTGAGGAGGCCCTCTAGTCGTGCTACAGAGTGAGGCATTCAAAGAGACAGTCACCCAGAGATAGTTGAAGCATGCCTTCCTGCGCTGGTTGTGACCCTGTCAGCTTACGGAGGTTGGTCAGGTGGTTGCCCATCTTCTTGATGAGCTTCACCTCCTTACCCAGGAAGTGGCTTTCCAAGAAGCCACAGAGATGAGGGTCTGTGCAGGCAGAACCCAAGGAATAAAGATCTACGAGGTTCAGGTTCTTCTCCAGGGCCAAGGTAGTTTCCATGGTCTCCTGGGTTTTACCCCACTTGTCTTGAGATGGCTTCTGTATACCCTGGAAGAGTGTGGGGCTCCTGAGTTCATTCTGAAACTTGAGGAGATGCTCGGTGCCCTTGATGCTTCTCTGCCAATTTAAAGAAGTGGCCTACACCTTCCAGAGCCACGTCATCCCAATCAAAATAGTAGCCTAGAGAGGTAGGTGTAGGAAGCCTGCAGGTGCGAGTTGACCAGGCGACAGGGCAATTTCTACTTCGGTGGAATAATTCTGACGAATCTGAGAGTTCATGGCTGATGCCGAGAATGCGCTAACGGCGAAGAGAAGAGACGGTGCAGACTGGTCCTAGGAGCCGAAGGAGGCAAGGAGATGGTCCCAGAGGCTGCGACTGGAGAGACTATGAGGCGGCTGGAAGCTATCAAAAAGGGAGTCCTGGGTCTGTTCAGCCCAAACACTGTTGAGGCAAGATTCATGGGACCTCCAAGGCGCTGCTCTCCACCACTGGTTTCTTAATGTGAGTTATGTGCAGGTGGGAAAGGGTAACTAAAGCAGATCACAAATGGCTGAAGTAGTTTCTGTGTGACAGTCTTGACCAACGGGTGGCAGGCAGACATTTCAAAGCATTTATACTCAGATTCACGACTTGGATGTCTCAGCTTTTCATCTGTGGTGACCAGGGATGGGTACGATAGGAACACAGTGTGAAGGGATGTAGAGTCCTGAGCGGAGAGTTCCCCTGTAGAACAGTCTTGCCAGTTGCATGAACAAGAAATCAACTTTTGGACTATTCGTTTTACTAGAGACTGAGTCTTGCTGTATAACCCAACTTTGCCTTGAACTTAAAATCCTCCTGCCGCAGACCTGCTCCACTAGACCCAGGAATTTTGGATTTTTGAACATTTCACCTGTAACCCTAGAATAGCCTGTAATCCTAACAACAACAACAACAACAACAACAAACCAACAATAATTTATTTTGGTTTTTATTATCTGTATGGAAGAATGCTAGGAGAGGATACCAGATACCTTGGAGCTAGAGTTACAGGTGGTTGTGTTTCCCTTATTGTAAGAAGGCGTGACTGCAGAGTCTCCTGTCACAACTCAGCTGTGAAGGGCTCCTTCTGGGCTCCTGGGTGCCATGTTTGGCCCGCTGCTGGTGGAGCTGCTTTGGGGGGCTGTGGAAGTTAGACTTTGCTGGAGGAAGCTGGTCACTGGAACTAGGACTTTGGTGACGCTGTCCTTTCGCATGCTTGTCTTTGTTACTGTTGTGAAAGTTTTGTTTTCTTCCTCTTATCCATCACTGCTCAGTGCCTTGCGTGGGCAGGACATCATGGCAGGGGGCCTGGATGAGAGGAGTACCTGGAGGAGCCCATAATCACTCATGTCCCCCAAGAAGTGATGGCAAGGGTTCAGATACAGGCTTTCTCGTTTACTGCACCATCCTGTCCAAATTACTTACATTCTTTTAGGCTCTTACCTCACCATAGATGAGGGCTAGTAACAGAGATGTCAGCTAGTGATCATTTTCATAACGTATTCAGAAGTGTGTCTTGAACACACACAGCAGTGACTGCTTTTATTATTATAGTTTGAAAAGTCAGAATTAAAAAAAAAGAACGAGTGTCTAATGAGTTGGAGGGAGGACATAAAAGGTTCCTGTCTCTAGTTGCTTGTTATTATCCCTCATGTTCTAACTGCAGGACTGAAGCAAAGCCATAGGATTCCTTGTCTCAGTTAGGTTTTCACTGCTGGGATAAACACCATGACTGAAAGCAACTTGGAGAGGAAAGGGAGGAAATATTTCAGCTCCTAGCTTACAGTTCATTATGAAGGAAGTTGGGGCAGGATCCCAGGGGAGGAGCCTAGAGGAAGGACCTGAAGCAGAGGCCATAGAGAAAAGCTGCTTACTGGCTTGATTAGCATACGTTCTTATACAAGTCAGGACCACCTGCCTAGGGGTGGCACTGTCCATGGTGGGCTTTCTTACATCAATCAAGAAAATACCCTCCTCACAGACTTGCCTTCAGTTTTCCCAATTGAGGTCTGTTTTCCCAGATGACTCTAGCTGTAACAAGTTGACCAAAAGTGAGCCTGTGGTGTGACTGTGCACATACATGCACAGAGGAGTGGTCTGGGATGCTGCTGCCTGCCTGAGCAGTGTCTAAAGGCTACTGTTGCTATCAGGTGTTCTGCTCAGCAAGAACTGAGCAGAAAGGATAAGAAATAAGATATCATTCTTTTCCATGTATTGAGATGAGATGGGTGGTGAGCACTTCTTGCTACATCGGAGTTTAGCAACAATGGCCTGCAGAGGACCGTGCCTGCAGGTCATTGTTGCTAAGCTCTGCTTTCTCAGAGCCCTTGGAGGCGAGGGCAGGGGGATGGTTTCTTCCTTGTCAGTTGCCATGACACTCTCAGGATGCAAGAAGCTGAGATCTTCACTTAGCAGGGAACCTTACAGATCTGCTCCCTTCTAGCTACTTCCAAGTGTGTGTTGAGGAGGGGTTTTGTAAGGAGTAGGTTGATTGTCTTTGTTGAGAGGTTCTTTCTGGACCTGTAGCCAGGTGTTTCTCCAGAGTCTCCCATCCTATCATCCAGAGTCCACAAGCTCACACCCTATCACAAGGCTGCAGTGTTAATTTGCAGAGACAAGAGTAACCTTGTGTAGTTTTGTGATGGTAGAAAGTGGTCGGAAACAGAATGGGGGCTTGCTTGCTAAAAGGTGTTGGGAATAAGACAGGCATGCCTTGTCTTGTGTGCTAAACTCCACAGGCATAAATGATGTGATAGGTTTGACCTGGTAGCGGCTCTCTAATGGAAGGAAAAACTTAGTCGGGCGCTTTATTAGTCACATAGGGGTGATCTGAGAGGTGGGATAAGCCAGGCATGGCATTTTACAGTCACACTCAGCCTATGTATAAGATCTCTCTCCTGCTGTGAGGAGGACCAGTACTGAGCTTCCAGCACAGCTATTGGGAAGCTAACTGACCTAACACAAATGCTATTTACAAATAGTAAAAGAATCTATAATAAGCTCCCATTTGTGAGATGTTAAACTTTAAAAGGGCTTTATGCTCTCACTGTTCCTTTATGCTCAATTAGATCTTTGAGAACTCCAAGCAGGTGTTACTGCCAATCTGAGAGATGCTAAGAAGTTTTTATGTAAGGGACCAAGCTTGTAACTGAGCCATGTAACTCAGGATCAATGACTGTATCATCCTTCCCTTACTACATCTATGAAGGCTAGGGATTGGATGACCGAAGTATAGAGGTAGGAATACATGGAAGTGTAGAGGTAGGGATAAATGCACACTAGAGGCCAATGGGCTCCCTCCCTCACAAGCTCAGAGACATCCTCTAAATGAGTGAGCTGCTAGTCCGGGTAATGCGGTTCTAATGCACTGGGGGATCTGGGTCATATATTTTCTGTGCTCACATATCTGCCACCTGGAGTTACTGGGGACAGACAGTTTCCTTTATCAAAGACTGTCAGGTAGTCAATTTTCCTAAGCATTTTTACAGTGAGTGCTGAGATTATGGAGTACCTGTTACATTTTGGCACCTGTTAGTCATTTCTTCCTCAGATGTAGGTATTTTTTAAAAGCACATTCTAATGACGAGGAAGTAGCATAGCAATACAACCTCGGGCCTATATTTCTAGTACTGCAAAATGTAAAGATAAAATAAAGATGGAAAAGTAATGATTCAGGGAGGCTATGCCCTTCTACTGAGATAAACAGGGATATTACTTGGACCTGTCAGTTTCCTCAAGTTCTCGACCACTTTATCATTATTATTATTATTATTATTATTATTATTATTGACTTCTCTGGGTAGCCATGATTGTTCTGGTACTTGATATGTAAGCGAGGCTGGCCTAGAAATCACAGAGATACATCTGCCTCTGCCGTCTGAGTGCTGGGAGCAAAGGTGTGCACCTGGCCAAGCTCTCCCCGATTTTAACAGCATCATGTTTAAGGGTACACACTCATGAAAAAGACACAAGTCTCTCCATTCCTGATTCTGTTAGTCCTTAGTAGAATCTGATGGAGAAGAGAGTAGTTTCTGCCTCTCTGTAGAGTTCAGATTGCGGCTGGCTTGAGACTGCACCCTGAATATGGCTCTAAGTTTTTTAGTGTATGATGCCCATATCCCTCTTAGCCCCAGTGAATAATCTTTAGCTTCTGTGCTTTTTTGTTTCTGTTGATCATACTTATGTCTCTCTGTTCACCTGCCTTTGGGGGTGTGCTCACAGAATGCAAGAATCCCATGTTCTTGGGGGAATTATTTCCCTTACCCTGGCAATGTTGGTTATAAAAATCACAGGTACTGTATCATAAGTTAGGTTAATCCAAATTGGAGTATGCTCCACATCAGAGGGGCTGAGCTCTAAGACAGGGGCCGGATAGAAGACACTTAAATGCTCTTCCTGCTCAGCTGAAGAGCCCCTGGGAGAGTGTGAACTTAGGCGATATATAAACCAAAGTTGAATGCATCTCTTTTATCCCTTCTTGATATTTACTTAAAACAATGGTACCTGTAAGTGGTCTAATAGTTCTGCTCTTGGGGGGGGGGAGTGGAGAGAGAAGAAAGACAGAAAAACAGAAAGAAAGGAAGAGAGAAAGAAAGAAAGAAAGAAAGAAAGGAAGGAGGAAGGAAAAAAGGAGGAAGGAAGAGAAGAGAAGGGAAGGGAAGGGAAGGAGGAAGGAAGAAAGGAGGAAGGAAGAGAAGAGAAGAGAAGAGAAGGGAAGGGAAAGGAAGGGAAGGGAAGAGAAGAGAAGAGAAGAGAAGAGAAGAGAAGAGAAGAGAAGAGAAGAGAGAAAGGCCTACCTTGCTCCACTCTGAGCAGTCCTGTCCTCTTGCACCTACATTCTCTTTTCTGGTCACAGCCTTGCATATAGTGTCCTGTCTTGAGCAGTGGGCATGCCCCTGTTCCCCTCACTGACATGACTAATGGGCATAGGTTATGGGTACTTGGGGGATAAACCACCCACCTCTCTGCCCAGCAAAGACATACCAATAAACCCTCTGTTGAAGCCCCAGCTGGGTTTGGTGCACATGCCTACAATGCCAGCACTCTGGAGAGTAGGATAGTGGAGAGTTTAAGCTCAGCCTGGGTATCAGAGGGAGATCTTGTCTCTGAAAATGAAAGGAGGAAGCTTGTGGGGGTAATCTTCTCTGGACAGATAAGTGTGTGGTCATGTCTTCCCCTTACTCCTCATGCGTATGTTTGGTGTCAGAGTTGAGCTGGCAGAAGGGTAGGGGAACAACCTTGAGGTCCTCAGGGTGCTACCAAATTTCTATCAGGATGGACATTCACCTGGTTCTTAAAACTCAGACGATAGCTG
Organism: Mus minutoides; assembly: GCA_902729485.2. Classification (NCBI taxonomy): domain Eukaryota; kingdom Metazoa; phylum Chordata; class Mammalia; order Rodentia; family Muridae; genus Mus; species Mus minutoides. The sequence goes on from LR749490.1 coordinate 4,739,051, forward strand.
TCATCACCACCATTAGGTTTCTACTCATTTATTGACTTAACATTTCCCTCCCTTTGGCAGAACCTCTCAGAGCACTAAGTCCAGCTCCTCACAATCCCCCACTGTGCAGCAGGCACTGGGTGACACTACCTGTGGGCCATAGCAAATGACTGGCACTTCTGTCCCCAGAGAGGTAAGAGGTCAAGGGACTCTGGTCAGCTTGAACATGGCAAGCATGGCTCTGGCAGGCCTAGTCCGTCTCCCCAATTCCCTCTGCCTTGCTAAAACCCCACAGATGACATTCCTAAAGCTAGCCACCAAGGTCTATTCCCTCACTTGACTGCTTCCTCCACCCGAGGCTACCAGGATCCAGCTATGAAGGTATTGATTTTCAGTGATCAAATATCCCTTTGGCCATCCTAATTAACATGCTCAATTAAACTTAAACACCCTATCCTAACACAGGGTTTATCCTTTTACCTATGGGCCATGTCTGTCTCCTCTCTATCCAGAGGCAGTCTTTTGTCCTGTTCCCCTTTGGGAAAAATATTCCTGCCCTCTCTCCCTGGTCCCTTCACCTTCTCCCTCTTCCTCTGTCTCTTGTCTTTGTCTCTTATTCCCTGCCCTCAGTCCCTCTGGGACAAATAAATCTCTCTTGCACTGAGAACTTGGTCTTGGGAGTCCTGGTCCTTTCAGGAGGGGACTGAGTTTTTGACCAGTGTTGATGGTGATAAAACTAGCTTCCCACAAGACAAGCCCAGCTGGGCCTGGTTTGGTACACATTGTGACTTTTGACCAAATTGCCAACTTCACAGAACATCCAACTTGGTGTGTGTTAAGGAAGATGATGGCACCAGATCTGACTTCCCCCTCTAAATCAGAGTACAGCTGCTTCCTCAAGTCCAACCACATGCCTGTTTATTAGCCATGGTCTCCATAATTCAACATAATCTTATGCCTGACAGTCTTTGCCTGCTAGGTTCCTCCTGGAAACTATAGCCTATAGCGCAGGCAAAGCAGCACTGTGTCTAACAGCACAGGCTCAGCAGCCAGGCTGCCTCCATTCTAACCTCTGCTGTGTGACTTTGGGCTAATGACTTGGCCTTTCTGTTCCATAGACGTCTCATCTGTAAGGCATCCACCCTTGAAGTTGTTCAGGAGAATAAATGGTTTACCATGTTCAAACAGCTTTGAATTAGGCCTGCTACAAATTATGTTTAAATATTATCTCGCCACCACCATGGCTATTCTTCTCTGTTTATACTGTGGGGTGATTCATTGGTCATTTGTCATCAGTGAGTCTCCTGGGACTTCATAGGATTTGTTAGGAATGATGGTACTTGTTCAGCTCATCCAAGGACCAGGAAAGAATAGGACCGACCATCTTTCCAAGTTCAAAAATGGATATTTCATGTGTGTTTGCCTCCGGGCCTTAAAAGCATGGAACTGACCTACAGAAGCTGGGGAAATATCCACCAGTTAGGGTTCTGGTAAAAACAACCTAAAAACCAAAGCACTAAGCATGGCTTCCACTGGCGTTCTCTCGGAAAGATCAAAGTAATAAGAGATGCCTCTGCGAGTGGAAAGATACCTTCCTCGCAGCTTGCCCCCTCTTTGGTCTTCGAATGAAAATACATCAGCTTAAAAAAAAAAGAAGGAAAAAGAAAAAGCAACATTTACTGACAGTTCGTTGTTATTCCAGCAACGTCCCTTCCTCGTGCGTTCGCCTCATTTCATCTACCCAGTCAGTATATCTTCACCAGGCAATGATGCAAAACTGTCTGTGCACTCCAATTTTATTGTAGTCAGGCAGTGTTTATGGGTTTGACTTTCAACTGACCATGGCAGGGAGTCTGGAGGCAATTATAACCAACACCTGCTGTATCTGTGCTTTGGATGGGCAGTGACGGGTCCCCGGCCGCTGGTACATAAGTACCATGGGCTCAGAATAATGAAGGACCCCACCATTTCCTGATACCTGGAAGGGCTCAAGGCATCTTTCTGTGAGAATTATTGCCATTTCTCTTAGTGAGGGCATCAAATTACTAACTGGGAAGAAAACTGCAGATGATGGTTTTTGGTGATACTAAACAAACAAGTTTAAACCATTTTTACAGAGCATCTTGTATAAGGTCAAAGTGTTAGAGCAGAGAAAACTCCATCTAAAGTCCCACTGAATCAGAACAGAGGCAGGGTTTGTGAAAATGTGCACCTAGCACAAAGATTGGAGAAATAATGTGGGTTTTATAGCAGTGATGTCTACTTGGAATGTGTCTTGCTGTAATTTGAAATAAAATTCCGAATCTCCATTTTCACTTGTTAGTCTAATACTTTGCCAGACTATTGAGGGGCTCTGGGAGTGGTGGGTGCCTAGGGCTTGGGCTGATCTCAGGAAATCATGTGTAAATGACTCTCTGTCTTTTGAAATCTGGGCAGGCTCACAGCTCTTCTGTGTAATGACAACTCCAGGCTTCTACTTCTGAGCCTTAGCAACTCGTCCTAAGAAACACAAGAAGAAAGGCACACCATAATGAGCTCAGGGCATAGGACTCTCACCCTACAGGGCTCTATTTTATTTGGGCCCTCATTTATTTTATTTCTATTTCCATGCATATAGCTAGATGCAGACAGCTTGAGGCTACCCTAGGCACAGAGGTCTGTGTCTCAGAGATTAAACACACGTGTTCCCAAAGCCAGGTCAGCTGGACAGTGGGAATTTTATAGTCACAGCTGCGAGCCCTCAGAGCCATTCTGAATGGTCAGAGAATACCCTTTGGCCCACAGTTTATGCTACAAGGATTGCTTAGCCTCAGAGTAAGGATTGGTCTAAGAGTACTTAAGAGCAAACTTTGGGGACCTATTTGGTTCAAGGTCCCCAGGGGCTCAAACACAGCCGTGATGATGCTCAATGCCCAGTGGAGAAGGCTTCAGATGACCTCTTCTTCCTTAGTCTTTTCTTTTTTCTGGATTGCAGAGCTTTTGAAGGTGCCTCGTTAAGTTGAAGCTCAAGTATAAAGATCACGTACAAAGAATGCCCAGTTCTGAGTCCTCACTGTGATGCCTTCTTTCCTTGGTTTCTTATGATGGAACTCAGAGTTGTGAGGTCTCTCAGCCTCATTCCTCTGCTTTTGGTCCTGCCCCTTCTCTCTAGATGAATTTGTCAGGCTGGTTAGGAACCTGTTCAGTCCCGAGTCAGTTACCTATATATTTTGCTGAGTCAGTTACCTATACATTTTGCTTAAAAAAAATCGTTCTGTGTCACATGTTCCCAGTTTCCCTTTTCAATCTCAGGTCTCTAGTTCACTGTGGCTTGCAAACTCCAAGGCCATTCATTACTATAGAGAACAGGTAAAGTTGGAATAACTGTTTGAGTGGCAGGGACTTGGCCCCTGGTAAGCCACACGCATTTCCTGACTGGACTAATTGTTCCAGTGTTGCCACCTGGGAGCATGAACTCTGACTAGCAATGAATCTAGATTTTTGTGTGAATCAATAATTCATTAATTAATGAATTCATCATTTGATGAATGCCAGATTAAGCATTTGGGGGGCTTTTATTTACTTTTATTTTTTTCTCATATATTACACCCCAACTGCAGTTCCCCCTTCTCTTCTCAGCCCCACTCTCATCCCCAGACCCACCCCTCCTTCATTTCCCTTCAGTGAAGGGATATCAACCAAACATGGAAGAAAAGATGTTTTTGTCAGATTTTTCAGCTTTCAGTTTCTGTTGTAGACATCACGTAGTTGAATGGAGAGACAGGACCCAAATGGCTTTTGACTCATTCTACAGTGGCCTAGATAGGTAACATACCAGGGAAGAGACAGGGATGTATTGAAAACAATGAGAGAAAATACCAGGGAATAGAAAGTATGTCTGAAATGGACTCTTTAGTCCTTTCAGAAATAAATGGATCAAGACACTAGTGACCTGAGGACAAGAGACTTTGATCCGTGATGAGAAAAATCCCCACATGAAGTGTGCTGGTTGGCATCTTCAGAGGTGATTGGGTACACTCATGGAAGAGTAAGGGAGTAGGGAAGATGTAAGCCTGGGCCTAGGTAAGTCATGAAGAGAGACATTAAAAAATTGGGGAGGCACCTGTTGAATATGCTTGGCCCAGGGAGTGGCACTATTAGAAGGTGTGGCCTTGTTGGGGTAGGTGTGTCACTGTGGGTGTTGGCTTTAAGACCTTCATCCTAGCTGCCTAGAAGCCAGTATTCTGCTAGCAGCTGTCAGATGAAGGTGTAGAACTCTCAGCTCCACCTGCACCATGCCTGCCTGGATGCTGTCATGTTCCTGCCTTGATGATAATAGACTGAACCTCTGAACCTGTAAGCCAGTCCCAATTAAATGTTGTCCTTATAGGAGTTGCGTTGGTCATGGTGTCTGTTCATAGCAGTAAAACCCTAACTAAGACACAGTTTGAATGTAAAATATTCCACTCTAGGCTCATGTGTTGCACATGTACTCTTCGTATTGTGATGGTGTTTTGGCAGAGGGTGAAAACTTTAGTGTCTTGTACCCAGTGAGAGAAAATAGAACCCTGAGTATATCATGCCTAGCCTCTTCCCGTTATAGCTTCTGCACATGTCCTTTCTGTATGTCTGTATGTCTGCTATTAGTTTCCTCTGCCATAGTCTCCTCCTGTCTTGATGTTCCTGCCATGTTCACCTATGGACTGAACCCTCAGAGGCATTGAGTGAAAAAAAAATCAATTTTCCCTTTCTTTCTTAGGTTATTTCTGTTTGGTGACAGTAATAAGAAAACGCAACAGATACAGGATGTTTGATGGTTCAGTTTGTATTGACTTTGTGCCTTTAGAAATTGACTGGGTTTGTAGGGATGGCAGACAAGGCAACAGGTTAAGACTGACCCTGGTATATACTTCTGCCATGACATTTGGTTGATGAATGCTTCCAGGGTCGTGAACAATGTCCTACAATGATCAGGCCTGCAAACACCCTCTAATCTGGATCTAGTTCTCCCATACTCTTGCCTCGTTCCCATAGTGCATTACTGCTGTCATTTTGGAAGCATCTACCAAGCCCAGGCACTTTTTGCAAAGACAAGACGATGTGTCTGTAGCACCAGGAGCAGGTGGTTTCAGGATGATGGATCTGAGATTCCATGGGAAACAAATCTGTTATCTTCTACAGTGCACAAAACATGCCGTCACTGCCAGGCCTCATGATCATCCTTCAGTTTCCTAAATTGCTTCACTGCTGCTTTCTTAATTAAGACCCATTAACTTGTCATATATTGATAATAGGGATGACCCTGAAATAGGTGGATAAATTAAAGCTCTCCTCATTCTCTGCTTTTATATGAATGTGTTAATTATTTTTGTCATTAGGGAGAGTGATGGAGGGATGGAGAAGTAACAAACAGATTTTGACAAAGTATTGGTGTTTACAGCTGGAAACTTAGCGTGTGTCAGATGTAATCCATCACCCTTTAATTTCATAGTTTATTTCCAGGAATGAGCTGAGGATTTCTTGTGCCCATAGTCCCCACCACAGAGGCCAATACAGGGCATGTAGCACCCCTTATTTTAGTATTCACATGGAGTTTGGCTTAAATGCACATGGTTGGCTAAATATATTCTCAGCAGAAAGGAGATTTATTATCCCAGAGGGACAAGCAGGGGACTAATGGTGGTAGTGGTGGTACTGCCTCTGGATTGGACAAAGACAAGAGTAGGTATCTCTGTAGAAGTGTGTTTTCAAGGAGAGAAAGGGGAAGTCTGTGATGGGGTGAGTTAGTAAATCTCAGTTGGACAGGTTAGCCAATGTAACTAAATAATAAATTTTGATTGCTGAACCTTGGTGACTTAGGCATAAAGAAGTAGACAAATAAGGGAATAGACCTTGGGGCCTAACTTTGGAAATATAATCTAATAGTTCAGCAAGGCAAAGGGAAGAGGAAAGGGCAAACTCTACCTGTGCCATGTTTGCCATATTTGGCTTGGCTTGGTAGAGAGCCCTTCAGCTATGATACTGGTTTTGCAAAAATCAGATTATTAATAACCACTTTAAAATACAGAAATTTCACATGATAGTCTGAATTTTTAGTTTCTGAAAAAAAAAAAATCCTCAGGTCTGATGTCACCAGACGTGACTTTCTGGATGGCAGTAAGAGTTGCCCTTCAAGGAGTCTCCCAGTGTCCTCTTCCCTGCTGCCCTTCTATACACAGATGATGCTGAGTACTAAGTCGGCTTGTTGTTACTCTTATGCTGGTTTTGTTAGCTCTTTATAGTAGGGGAAAATGAAAAGATTTCCAATATGTATCCCTACAAGGAGTAGAAGTGATACAAAGATGGCTTAGGTTCTGAGGATACAATGCTAGAGTAAGCCTGACCATCTGTTGTTTCCACATTACTATAAAAGGACACACCTGATGGAGCTGGTAAAAAGTAGCTGAACAGAGTCCTTTTGCTAGGAATCCCTGTATTCTAGCCAATGTGGCCATGTATAAATGGGGCAGTGAATGGTTAATCCCAAAGATGGCAGGAGAAAGACCCATCCAGATCACCATGGCCAAGTTAATGAATGCAAGCTTTTTATTCATGTACACAGGCTGCCTCTTCCTTAAAATGGGGTTCAAGAGGTCAGCATTGCACATGAGGAAAACAAGGCTTTGTAGCTCAGAAGTCAGGGGTTTCCAAGTGGGGGATTTAGTGGGCAAAATAGGTTGGGTTACAAGGAGCAGAACATAAGCATGCCGAGTTTGTCATAAAGACCTCCTGTAATAAAGACATAACTACAAGGTGGTGGTAAAAACAGGTAGGCATAACAAGGTAGCCATACTAACCATTTGAAACAAAGGTAGGGCTGTAAGATAGTTATTAATTTTTGAAACAAAGGCATGATTACTATTCCTGGAACAAGCAGTACATAACTATTTGTTACAGGTTACAGGTGGAGCGTAACACGATCTCTGAGAAACAGAGGTTTAATCATAATCTAGTTTGTCTTTATTATAAGAGAGCATTTCAGTCTAAAATGGAAGCAGGCTGGTTCTTCAGAATCTATAACTAGGATTCCAGGAATCGTGGATATGGGACAAAAGCAAATCAAAACTACACACACACACACACACACACACACACACACACAACAGATCTCTCTCTGTCTCTCCATCTATCCTACGTCTCTGTTTCTATGATAAACACTGACCAAGAACAAGTTGGGATGCAGAAAGGTTCTATTTTAATTTATAAGCTACAATCCATCATTGAGGGAAACCAAAGCAAAAACGTGAAGACAGGAGACTCAGCAGAGACTGTGGAGGACGGACTAGGGCTGCTTACTGGCTTGCTCCTCATTGGTTGCTCAACCGACTTTTTTTAAACAACCAAAGACCACCTTCCCAGAGGTGACACCACCACCGTGGTCTGGGTCCTCCCACATCAACGTGGGCAATTTCCACCCAGCCTGGATCGATACACTGAATGGTGTTTAGTCGTATTCATTTCATGCCTGATAGTTATCCAGGCCACATTTTTTGCCCCACCCCTTCTGTGTGGTAAAGAGCTTTGACAATTACATGATCCTAACTAACACCACAGGCACGAGCCCTCAGCATTCCAAACTTCTAAATGAGAAAATAAGAGCTTCCAGAAAGGAATGTCATGAAGAGGGATCCCTTCACTGGGAAATCCAGGAAGACTTACTGGAGGCAGAGGGCTGAGAGGAAAGGATGGCAGGTGCTTGTTTTCTCCTCTGAAGACTCATGTCTGGATGAGGGAGCTACCTCTAAGGTTTCCCTATCTACAAACAAAATGTTTCCCTTTCTCGAGACAGAGTTTCTCTGTGTAGCCTTGGCTGTCCTGGAACTAACTCTGTAGACAGGCTGGCCTTGAACTCAGAAATCCGCCTGCCTCTGCCTCCCAAGTGCCGGGATTAAAGGCATGCGCCACCACTGCCCCGGGATTAAAGGCATGTGCCACCACTGCCTGGGTGTGTTCCCCTTTCTACAAAGTGCTCTTCCAGGGCTGTTTTGCCTTTGGGATGTGCTGGCTCTACAGGAGGTAGCTCTGGATACTGTGAGGAGGTACTGACCAAAGCAGTGGCAATGTGGGGGAATCTGAGTTTAAGGAACACCCGCAGTGTAGAGTATAATGTCAGAATCCAGCTGCTGCTCAGGTCACAGGCTTCCAGCAGCCCCTCTTCCCACACAGTTACTCACAGGCACCTGGCTGAGACATTGTCTGTGAAACAGATTTCCAGAGAAAGGGAGTTTACATCAAAGGGGTGTGGGTGGCCACACAGCTTCCTTCCCATCCCTTTCTGGCTTCCTGCCTGGGAGTCAGGGAACCTGACTGTAGGCTTGTGCCGTGAAACTTGCTCCATCCCCTGAAAGATAGGAGACACCCATTTTTGACACGTGGGACATGAACTCTCTTCAGAGCTCCCACCATGCTATTGTCTGTCTGTCTACTTATGGTGTTAATAATTCTGCTAATAAACTCCATTTCCCCAACAATGTATCCCAATGTACCCCTTGTACCCTTCCCTCTCCTGGAAATCTTTCCCTGAGCCACTGTGTCTGCCGCACTCCTATTTTCTTGTAGGTGGAGGAACCTAGACCTTTGCACATTAGGTAAGTGTTTTCCTCCCGAGCTACATTCGCAGCCCTGCAGGGCTCTCTGAAGGCCTTGGTGTATCTTTTAAAGGGTTACAGAACTAGATTGATTCTTGCCTGAGGCTGCTTTGTGCAGGCCCTCAGGCTGGCCAATTTCCAAGATGTGCAACCCCCCCCCCCCCCACCTTTTAAAACATCCCTTCAAGGAGTCTAAAAGACACCTTAGCCGCAGGCAGTTGGAACCAGAGAGGAGGCATGGGGACCTGGCCATAGCTGGACTCTCCCTGAAGGCCTTGCTGGTGTCCTTGGAAGAGGTGTGTGTGACTTTTGGCATTACTTTCAATCTCCTGCTTCAGTTTCCTTCTGGCAGCTTTGAGCTCTAAGCCTTTTGTCTCCTTCAGGAACAAAGGGCTAGTCTGGGGATTGCTGAATGTTTGCATTGCATAAATGTGGCTCTCAGCTTGTTCAATAGTGTCAAAACAAAACAAAAACAAAAACAAACAAACAAGAAACATCCAGACAACAAGACAAAGAAACAAAGAGCTGAGGAATTGTCCTAGATATCAGAATGACACACCCAGGCAGCAGTTAGAGCCTAACTTCACTTTGAGAGTTTGAGAGTTTGGTTCCTGTCCCCTCTGTCAAGTGCTTCTGAGGGTCAAGAGAATACAGGCTAAGAGGCAGGGGCTGTAGCTGCTGACATTAACTGCTGGGGATACCCGCCTCGTTCCCTCCACCTTCTTATCCACAAAGCATAGCTAGCTAGTGTCATTAGTTAGAGGACATTCCTGGGTCAACAAGGAGAATACTTCAAACAGCTTTGAAATTTGAAAATTTGTTATGGGCATCAAGTGAAGTTGATGGTGATCATGCAAACAGCAATGATATCTTGTTCTTTGTATTCAAGGTGGACTGGAGATGGATTCATATTAAAATATAAGGAGCCAAGCTGTGGAGTTTTCCTATTTCTGACGCCTATCTTGTCCTTTCCCTTCTGTTACATAACAATGACAGGAACGCATTATTTTGAAGTAAACTCTTACATGGATGGTATTAGAAATCAAAATTAAATCACTTGTGCTAAAAAAAGAAACAATCAGAACTTCACAAGCTGGCAAGATGTGGCTTAAGGAGTTTGGTCCTGGGACGGATTCTCACGTTTGTGTACTCGTAACACAAGGATCACAAATAAATAGATCAGGACCCCAGCCTGTTTCGTTGGCATAATATGGAGTTCACCAAATAACTCAATACAAACTGGTTTGTCTTATAAGGAATGTAACTTTAAAATGACCAGTTTTTGTTTTGTTTTTGTTTTTTGTCTTTGCTCTTTTCAGCCATTCTCTGTCTACTAAATTCATTTCCTTTTGTGATGAAAATGTCCACCAGTGAGGACAGATTGTTTTCTGCCAGTATCCTTGGTCTCATTGGTTTGAATAACTGATAGGTAGAAACAGCAGGGCAGAGAGCAAGCCTTTTATGTGGAAAAATTGAGAGTATATACAGAATACCAATGAAGCATTGCTAGTGAGGGCCTTTTGTGTGGCACTGTTTCTGGGGAGATGTGGACAAATGTCTACTATTTTGAAATGAGGAACTGACAACTGCCAAAAGAAAGGGTGCCACCTAAGTCCAGTTACATTAACCAACAACTTTATTGGGGTTACTTACAGGAGTATGGGCAAAGGGATACTTACAGAAACAGAAATGTCTTAAAGTCAGCAGCCTCACCAAAGTCTGACATCGCATAGGTGGTGATGGTTCACAAAAGCTGGAACACTGAAGCTCATCACACCACTCAAAGGCAGCTGGAGGGTTAGAACTTGTCCTTTACAGGTAGCTCAGTTGGCCTCTGCCTCTTTTAGTCAAATTCAGCAGATCTGAGAGTATACATACGTACACACACACACACACACACACACACACACACACACACACACACACTGAGGAAGAGAGTAGATAGAGTAGTGTATCTGGTCAGTTTTAGGGACTTCCTGAAACTTTTGAGTTGTTTTGTATTTTCCTGAGTTTCAAGTTGCTACCCTAAAGCTAAAGGCTAAACATCCTCAAAGTTTTTTTAAATACACTTTTTCTTTTTAAAAAAATTAATGTATTTATTTATTCATTTTACATCCCAATATCTGCTCCTTCATATCTGCCCCTCCTCTCCTCCCGGTTCCCCTCTCAAAACTCCTCCCTGAGCCCCCACTCCCCTTCTTCTCTGAGACTCCTCTGAGAAGGGGAGTCCTTCTGGGTATCACTCCCTCCCCATCCCACAACTCCAATGCACATCAGTCACTGCAGGACTAGGCACATCCTCTCTCATTGAGGCCAGATAAGGTGATTTGGTTTGGTTAGCTGAACAGGATCCACAGACAGGCAACAAATTCAGGGACAGCCCTGGCTCCAGAGTTAGGGGAACCACATGAAAACCAAGCTTCACATCTGCTAATGAAAGATCCACAACATGAGGACTCCCACATGTTCTGACTTAGGAGAGGCGACACCCCAAATCACTCACAAGAAACGGTCTTGATGCAAACAGCAAGGGGATTTTTATTTCAAGAGCTCTCGGGCCCAAAGTCATACACCTCGCAGGACTAGAGGACCTTGGCATCCCGAGTAGCTGGGGGTATTTAAAGGAAGAAACCACAAAGAAAGGGAAGCTGAATAAAAATCATAAGAATGGGGATGATGAATTATAGCTCATCCCTGAAGGAAAGATTACAGGCTATCTTTGGCAAACATGCCACAAGAAATGGGGAAGCTAAGCAAACATCTTAAGGGGATGATGAGTTACAGTTCATCTTTAACGTAAGGGTTACAGGCTATCTTTGGCAAACATCCCTGGTCCCTTACACAATGAGTTAGGTGCCTGGGTGGGTCACCCAGTGGTCATCGTCTTCTCAGGCTGAAACAAAGAACTTCATTCTAGCTTTGCTTCTAGGGGTCTGGGAAACATATTGAGTTGGGGTCTTACACTACATAGGACATCTTGAATCTTAAGAAGCTTTCCTCCAAGATGGAATGCTTTAACTTGGAGAAAATTGCTCTATAACAGGGCAAAACTGGGTTGTTCCTTCTATTGTGTTATCTTGTGCCCTTCCCCCAGCCTTGAGCAGGCTAAACAGACCTTGAGTGCTTGCCACAGTGGATTTTAGGTCTGCCTTGCTGCACCAGCAATTTCCTACAGGAACTTAGAGGAATAGACTGCCAGCGGAGCTTGCTTTGCAACATAATCCAGTTGAAACAAAGGATGGGTTTTGTGGTTTTCCCTTTATTAAATGTTGAGTCTTGATCAGAACTTTGTCTTGGCTTCATCCTTCTCTTGCATCCCATCCTTTTTCATTTCCAGTCCTCCTTTCAGGTAACCCAGTTTGTATATGGATGCTGGATGGCTACATTTTCTGTTGTATTTATGGATGGGTTGTATTTATTAAAATTACGTGAACATATTCAATGAACTAAGAATTTTGTGAGTTTTGTCACTCAAGGTATTATTAAAATTTTTATATTTATTTTTCCTATGTGTATATGTGTGTGTGTATGTGTGTGTCTGTCTGTGTCACAACATGTGTGTACATGTGTATAGATAAGAAATGTGAAAATTATTTTTCGTCCTGAGGATGAAATTCATGTTTCAGGCTTAGCGATGAGTGCTCTTACCTGATGAGCTATTTCACTAGTTCTATCAGTGGAGTTCTGTATGGTCCAGAGAATAATCTTCAATAGCCATGCTCTCAGTTTTGAATTGTGTGTGTTCATTGGCTCATAGCGAGAGGCACAGGTTGATAGAAGAATTTACCATAGCAAAGAACAAAGGAGGTCGCCCCAAGCACCTGATTGTTGTTTGTGCTGGTTGGTTTTGTCTCAACTTGACATAAGCCAGGCTCATCTAGGAAGAGGGAATTTCACTTGAAAAAACACCTCCATCAGATTGGCCTCTTTGAGGGTCATTTTCTGGATTAATAATGGATTAATGACTAATGTGGGCAATGCCATCCCTGGTGTTGGTGGTCCTTGATTGTATGAGAAAGCAAGTAAGCTTTGAGGAGCAAACCAATGAGCAGCTCTTCTCCATGGTCTCTGCTTCAATTTCTGCCTCCTGCTTCCTGCCCTGCTTGATTCTTGCCTTATCTTCCCTCAGCAGTAGGCTTCCATAGTGTCATGTAAGCCAAACAAACCCTTTCCTCTCCAGGTCGCTTTTGGTCATGGTCCTTATCACAATAGAAAGAAAACTAGGATGCTGTTCTTTGGACAAGCTCTTCTCTCATTTACTGCTACCAGCAGTAAATTCCAAGGCGTGGAGAATACTGCTCCTTCAGGAACAGGACACAGAAGACGCTTGGTGAATTTTGAGTATAAACGATGATTACTTCCCTCATTTTAATTTACAAAACCAGAGTACCAATGATTGTCCAGTTGCCTGTGTGCCTCATCTCTGGGGATTCTGAGCTAGCTGCTCAGGGACAGACAAAACACAGTCCTTAATAATCCCTGGATGAGAAACAGCAGGCTCTGGGATAGATGATGTGGTTTCCAGTCTCCTGTGTACCCAGACACCACTGGGAACCTCAGGTAGTTGGGAATGGAGGTCTGGAGGGGTCTGCACTTTCCCAATATGCCAGGCACGAAGGGCATAGCTGAGCCTAGTTTGTGGTGGAATCCGGTTTGGTTCTGAGTAAGTGCTAAGAATATGGAGGGACTAGAAGACAGAAGGCCCTCCCAGGGAGATTTAGGCACTGCTCTGTATGCTGAGGAAGGCCTCCTCTGAGGTGTTACCTAATGAAGGACATGGTCCTTGCTTGTCCAAACAGCATTGTTTGATAGTGGATGTGAATGCACATCCCAGGGTAAACCAGGAATTAAATACCTTTTGCAAGAAGGAATGCCCATGAAAGGGCAGCTCATTGGCTAAACACTCAGGACACCTCATTAGCATGGAGAACTTCAGATTTTATGCAATGTGACTGATTGTCATGGTTCTCTCAGTGGGGTATCATGATTATGTGATCCATGATCGGGTGGTTTGTAGCTGGCCTCACACCTACTATTCTCAATTCTGAGATTTTCTGGGGTTTAGGTTTGCTCAACTTTACCAGGTCTTCTATCTGGTGGCACAGTCTATTTACCACACAAATAACATTAAAAACCTCATGGGTTTCTGGTAATCATCTATAGACATTTCTGTTGTTGACACTGTATTCAGCATCAATGATGTTCTGGAATATAAGCTTTAAGCTGAGCATACCCTAGAGTTCTCCAGCTTAGAGAGAATGAGATTTTCACTTGTGTGTGTATGTGTGTTCCTAGAGATTATACCCAAGACATTGTCCATGTTGGGCAAGTGCCTTATAGTTGAGCTACATTTGCCAACCAGAGTATGACTTTTAGAGTATAAAAAACTTTATATTTGATTGCTAGCTTCCCCTTGGGTAACTGTGTAATCTTGACATATTCATTCATGTGTTATGCACCTCAGTTTTCTCATTTATAGTGGGTGTTAATAACTGTACATGCTAATAGTGAAAGTATCAGTATTAGCTCAGGACCCCCAAGTTCTCAGCACAAAGGAGATTTATTTACCCTGAAGACCAAAGAGCAGGGAATAAGAGACAAAGGCAGAAGATACAGGATGAGGAAGAAGGGGAAGGGGACAAAGGAAGGGGGGAAGAGATATTAGCTCTGGGGTGGGGGAGTCCTTATTCTTAAAGGAGTGCTTGTCCTTATTCTTAAAGGAGTCCTGGGTCCTAGTGAGTTAGGGGACATTCTAGGAAGGTTATGGCTCATCCACACGGTGATAACAATGGGGCTTGTGTATTTTCTTTCTGTCAGACCTTCAGTTATGGTTTAGACAAGCACTATCAAAAGGTTCAGCCTTGTTATATACCAGGCAGTACTGAAGCCCCAGATGAACACTCGGTTAAGCATTAGAGTGGTGAGGGCTTTGGATCCTGAGTCAAACCTGATTCTGTCCTGGGATAAGCTTGCTTATAGAGTAGTGAGAACTAGAATTCCTATCTCCTAGACTTGATTTGCAGTATTTATAATTAGTTAAGGACTGACGTATAATAACTGCCCCTAGTTGTTAATTCTAATTGTTATGTTCCCTAGCCAAGATACTTAATGGCTAATTGTATATTGAGCCAGAGTATGATTTCTAGGACAGTCCATCACACCGACGGGATCTTGTCAATTCCCTAGCATGGTGTTACTCATTGGTGGAGACAATTATAAAAACATGGATTCAGCAATGATCACGTCAGAACAAAAACTCCCCTGCATCTTTCAAACTCATTCACAAACCCTTCCCAGGAATGTTATTTTTTGGCCCATTTAATCTCCTAGGTGTCATTCTTATGCCTGGACCAAGGCAGGGTTCTTTGTGTGTGACTCTGCCACCAGCTTCTGCTCCCCCCATTTGTAGGAGCCTCTTGCGTTATGGTGCTCTCAGGATTCAAATGGAACTGTCAGGGGAGTACATGTGATTATGGAGTCTTGGGTCATCTTGGACAATCTTCTGCTGTGTTCTTGAGGTGGCAGCAGAACGGACTTCTGCAACCTGCCATGTCTCACCTCGCTTCACCCTCACTGACTACACGGAACACTAATCAACTCCCAAACCTGCTTGGAAACCTGAAGGATTTCATTTCTCGTATTTACATATGGATCATTTCTGAGGACTCATCAACTCCTAATGGCATCATGGAAAAGATTTTGGTACTTTGATTTACTTTGAAATTTCATATATGTGTACTGTATTTACACCAGTTCCCCCTCCCTCTTTCCCCTCTAGATCTATTCCTTTTCAAATTCATAGCCTCTTTTTTAAAAATTATTATTGTTGTACACACACACACACACACACACATAGACACACACATACACAGACACAAACAAAATCTATTGGGTTAATTTAGTGTTATTTGTATGTATGGGGTTTGAAGTGAAAGTTTCTAGTTGTGTCATGTGATGCAAACTCCCATGTTTTTTTGCTAAGGCAGGACCCATGGGAGGACGCATGATGTTTGGAGAAAGTATAAAGAGGACTTCATGGGCAGTGATGGTGCACTTGCGTAGCTAGCCTTGCAATGCTTCATTGGCCTCACATCTTCGGTGATCTTCATTTAGAGAGGCACGGCAGAGAACTTCTCCTAGTGGCCCAGCTGGTTCTGGAACTCAGAGATCTGCCTGCTTCTTCCTTCCAAGTGCTGTGATTAAAGGCATGTGCCATCACTGTCGCCCCACTTGTCTTTAACCATTCTTAATAGTGCTGCCTATGGGAAGAGATTAGGTATATCCTTGAAAGGCTGGCACTTCTTCCCAGCTTTTCCAGGTTCGTGTTATCATCAGAGATAGTTTAGAGTCCAAAGGAAGGAAGTGAGAAGCTTACCACTTGGTGAAAGTAGTATCCATCCAAGTCTTCTCAAGTGAGAGAAGTGTAGCTGGATATTGGATAGTTCATCTTAAGGGGTAAACTTTCATGCAGAGGAGGATCATTAGTGAGTTTAAGGTAGGGGAAAAAAGGACAGGAATGTCCAAGAAAGTGTGGATTTCTCCCAAAATAGGGGCATCACTCTGTATCAGTAACTTTTCTCTTGCTGTGATGAAAACACCATGACCAAGGGAGGGTTTGTTTGGGAGTACGGTTCAGAGGGCTAAAAGTTCATCTCTATTATGGCAGCTGAGAGATCACACCTTGACACCCAAGTAGGGTGTTCAGAGATTGAACTGGGAATGGCACGTGGCATTTGCAACCTCATAGCCCACCCTCAGTAACACTACCTCCAGCAAGGCTACACCTATTAAATTTACCCCAACGGCATCACCAGTTGAGAAGTAAGCATCAAATGGCAGAAACTGTGGGTGACATCTTATCGAACATCCCTTTTTTTTTTTTGTCATCTGTGGGGAATTCATGTATAACACGGTATCAGATGCAAGCTAGAAACAAGGGATTTTGTGAAGCACTGGAAGACACAGGATGGTATTGAGATGAAGCTGAGGACAGTTAGTGGCTATCTTCATTGTCCCTGATGTGTGCTTTTAAGCCTTACTCCAGATAGGTCACAAGATTCCCCACTGTGATAAGCAGCTCTCCAAAAGTATCAGCGTTAAGCAGCAATTTGCTTCTTTTGTTCTCCTGAGGCTGTCAAGCCAGCCTAAAGATAACTGGGTTATACTGCCTTACAGGTATGGTCTCCCTTTGAAAGGATCCGCCTTGCACTATGGGCGAGTCCTTGGAAATACTTGCATTATAAAACATGGCATCTGGAAAAATATTTTCCAGGTAATCCTAATGAGTAGCTCTGAGGGTAAAAGTTATAGAAGCTCATGGAAGTGTTTCTTAAATTCTGTCAAGGAGGGAATCTTCAGTGCATCCATCCTCAAGTCAGCAAGCAGAGAGGCTGCTCAGCCAGAGGGTTAAGTCCTTTGTGAACGCTGTGATTACCTTCTCTCCAGGAGTTCATGAATTTGAAATAGGGTTTTATTCTTTATTCACAGCCATGGGCACATCCCCCCTCCCCCCTTTACTCTGTATTCTTGGAAAGATCTCTTCTTTATACACCTTGGAAATGTACATATAAGTAGCAGTGAGTTGGAGGCTGGGAGTGGGGTAGGGAGGGTACCCACTCTTGTTTTGAGTCATCAGTTGAGGTTTCCACTTGTTTTGTTGTCTTGTTTTTAAAACCGACTCTTGCTATATAATCTAGATTGTCCTAGAACTATTGTGTAACTCAGGCTATCTTGCAATATATAACCCCCCCCCCTTTCTCAGCCTCCACAGTTCAAGGATTACAGGCCTGTGCCACCACACCTTACTACCATCACTTAATTTTCATAAAGGCTCTCACATGTATTTTGAAAAAAAAAACAAACAAACTAGATATAGGGCACCCAGGACATATTGACAATGCTAATACAATATGTAAGATAAAAATAATAAAATACAGACATGTAGTATGTGTATAGAAAAGCTGAAAGCCAGATAGATGAACAGAAAATATTCTCTAAAAATATTTTCCAATGTGTAGGGGGACCCAGCCACATAAGGGAGGACACCTGTAACCTCAGCCTGTGGCCCATGTTCTCTAAGGGAGGCAAAGGCCCTGAGAGAAGAGGGTACTGCATAGAAGCCGAGCACTGGCTTTTCCTGTGGTCACAGCTTTGGCCCTTCACCATTCCTGTATCTGTATTTGGTTAGTTGTTCTCCTGACTCAACAAAAAATGCATCTCCTACGCCAAAGGGAAGTTTATTCTGGAGCCAAATATAAGCAACTGTGGCCCAGAAAGAGATTTAGTTCACCTCAAATTTTATGTTCCAGTGTGGAAGCAATATTATTGTAACAGAACAGAGAGCAATCATAAGTCAAAGTGCTTTTTAATCAGCTCTGGGTCTTTATCCCCCACCTCCCACATATTCAAATTTATAAATGTACTAGCATGCCAGTTGAATGTAGATATGCAAATGAGGTGAAAATAAGACCAACCAGAGAAGAGTTGTCAAACTTAGATGGGTTTGGAAGAACCTAGGCTTACTAAAAGTTCTCCAACAGGTCTGCCTGCCCCTGACTCTGCAGAGGTAGAGAAGAGTGTAAGAAAGCTTCTGCCAAATATTGCTGGAGACACTTGCTAGATACCTGTACTAACAGCCATCAGTTGTTCTTTAAACTGTTGGTATAAGGTATCAGGCCAGCCTCTGGCCTGTCCTATAAACTGGGATTTGGAAATCCCTACCTGGTGACTCAGGGTTAATGGCCAAGCAATATTTCTGGCTTCATTGTACTTTTCCACCAGCTCACTGCACGTGCTCCACAAACCCTATAAATAGCTCGTCCCTCTACCAGCCCACTGCCATCTCTGTTCCTGTTCAGAGGCAGCAACCGTTCTGTATTTTGCTCCGATAAATATCTTATATGAGGTTTGTTGCATGGTGTGACTTTATAGTATTTCTTGGCTCCGGATTGTTAAGATATCCTTAAGCCAGAAACCCCTTTTTAAATCCTAACTCTGAGCCTGTCTGCTTCAAGAAAACAATGCATCGGGTGGGGGTTGGCATGGGGCCTCACTCACTCCTAACAGGAGACTGGAAAGCTCATGGACAATCTGGCATCACCTAGGATTTCAACAGCACTGGACAATTTCTACCCCCACTATGTTTAAGCAAATACCCTCTTCAAACTTGGCCACCAGCAGCTTCAGTGTTTTCTAGAAAAAAAAAAGGCTGTTCTCTCCTAAGAACCAATATCCTGACTCTGTGTGTGTGTGTGTGTGTGTGTGTGTGTGTGTGTGTGTGTGTGTGTAACTGTATCATAAGTTCATATGTCTGAAGTGTCATTAATACAGTGCCTCACATGTACTCACATAGTGCATGCCAGTCATATGTGCATGAACATACATGAAAGCCAGGAACTTTTTTCGACATGCCATCACAAGCTTTTTGTTTAGTTCTCAACATTCCAGCAACATAGGTGTTATTACTAGAATCATTTTATTAAGAAAGTAAGTCATACAGATATTGTGCCATGTCCCTAAAGTTGCTCAGTTAGCAATCTAACAAAACCAACTGCATAGCTTATTCATCCTTTCCCTTTCAAAGGAAAACAAAACAAAACAAAAAAACAAAAACAAAAAAACCCCAAAGCAATCATTGGAACAGCACGTTAGTTAGAGCTCTGCACTCCACACCGCAGCCCTCTGCCCTGCTCTGAATACTTGAAATGTTAACATTAAAGATCTCAAAATTGTTTATAATATGAAAAATATCATATCAGGGTATGTTTTGGGCGGATAACCAGGCAGCAGACCAAGCCAAGGGGGTTCCACGTGGGAGAGGTTTATTGAAGCGACTAAGGGGACAGGAGGGGAGGGAAGAGAAGAAAGAAGAGAGAGAAAGAGGAGGGGGTATCTTCCTAATTTATACTGAAAATGACATCACACCATTGAGGGTGGGGACTGGGCCAAGTGGACTGTGGGATTGAAGGTTGTTGTCCTGGAAACATAGGTCAAGTGTCACACAGTTGGGAGGGAATTAGAGTGTCCTGGTGCTAACAGTTTAGAACTCCTTAAATCTCAAAACACCAGAGCCTCTGATAATCCAGTTGAGCCAAAGAGTAGAGCCAACTCTACTCTTTAAGATGCACACATGTCATGCCCTTGATAGTCATCACAATATGTAACACACAAAACACACGATGGAAACAACACACAACATACAAAATATACAATAAATGTGCAATACATATATGATGCAAAGCAATGTAACTCATAGCACACATGTAACACACATTAAACACACAACACATACAACACACATGAAAAACATATACAACAGAGTACACAGAGAAAAAAATGCACACAGAAAAACACAACAGACATATAACACACAACTGAAACATGTCATTCACAAAGCCATGTACATACACAGTACACAACACACTTGTACAAAACAACACAGATAAACACATAACACAGCACATGCCTCATACAACACAGAAAAGCAACACATTCAGCACCATATTCAGCACACATAATACATATGATACAAAGTACACCCTTAACATACAGCAAATATAGCACACACATATAACATGCTCAATACTTCCCAAAACCAATACATACAACACACATGAACTAACAAATTACAGAGAATGCACACAGTAATGCAATATATACTATACAAAGAACACATACAGCATGACATATACACACATACCACAGGCACTCTAGACAACACACAGTACACACAAGATACAATATACAACACACACATGACATACAAAGCACAAGCCTCATCACCACCACCACACATACCCCTACCATAGAGTCAAATGCTGGGAATTGGTCCTAATGCTTTGTCTTAATTTGGCTCCCAAAGTGGCACTTCCAGACATTGCCGGACAGATAATGGCTGAGCAGGGAGATGGAGGTGGAACTTTTAGATTGCACAGACAAAGGGGAGGGAGAGAGAAAGAGAGATACAGAGAGAGAGACACACAGAGAGACACACAGAGAGACAGAAACAGACACACAGAGAGACACACAAAGAGAGACAGAGAGACAGAGAGAGACACACACAGAGAGAGACAGAAACAGACACAGAGAGAGACACACAAAGAGAGACAGAGAGAGAGACACACAGAGAGAGACAGAGACAGAGACAGACACAGAGACAGACACAGAGACAGACACAGAGACAGACACAGAAACCTGGGTGGGAGATGGTTAAGAAAGAGAAAGAGAATTGCAATGACAGTGAAGCAGAAAAACGAAACTTAAAGGCCCGCCAGCGTGTAAGAATTCGGGAAAGTGGCCTTAGGGGCCACTTCCCAGGATGGGTCTGGGGTGGCAGAGATGAAATTTAGATTTTAAAAGATGTTAATTCAGGAATACTGGAGGGGAGTGTTTGCTAACTGTGGGGAAGTTTGGAAGTGCTCATCAATTGAGCTAGGTACACACGTGTGCGCGCGTGCGTGCGTGTATATGTGTGTGTGTGTGTGTGTGTGTGTGTGTGTGTGTGTGTGTGTGTACAAAATTGTCAAAGAACAAATTTAACCAAAAAATAATGAGGTCAGAATACTAGATACGGTTGATAGAGTTAATGTTTTTATTACTGTAGGAGACTAGTGAGCATAACTAACAATAATATCTGTAATTAGAATTTTGAGAACACATGGGTGTCTCCTGTTACATTACATCATATTATCATATGATTTTAATAATCTTTGATACTTGGTAGTTCAAGTTAAATGAAAGCAAAAACTGCATTTCTTTCTAAATGTAGGAGAGTGTTGGTCAAGCTCATGGGAATAGTTTCTGATTAAGCTGACCCTGAGGAAGCATCTTTAGAGAGAAAATCCTTTGGAAAATGAAGATCCCATCATGTTCACCTTGTCCTTCCATTGCCCTTTGCCTCTCTCAGTGTCAAAGGGCTGATGTGACATGGGGGAGCAGAAGCGCACTTCCTTCACCTTGATTCAGGACTTGGCTTTATACTTCACCAGATGTGACCAAAGAGGTGTGTGTAATATGTTGCATAACTGGGCTTGTGCTCAAGTATCTGACACTAACATGAGGAGTGGATTGGGGGAGTTCAGAGAGGAGGATGGAGGGGGGTCCTTTGGAAGAGAAGAGGGAGGGGAAACTGTGGTTGGAATGTTAAAAAATAATAATAAATTAAAAAACAAAAGAAATCCAGTGTTCTCCGGGACTTTGCATAGCGTGGATCCTACCATTTGATCTCCTGTCTCTGCCAGTGTCCTCTCACAGACAGGGGACTGTAATCAAACCATCGTCCTTACTGTGATACTAATAAAGACACCACTGCTCCGCACACATGTAAACCTTTGTGTGCCCATCCTAGACCCCAACCTGAAATAGCCTTTCTATCCTCTGTGAATGACTGATTAAGGGTGCTATGCAGGCTGCCCTCACCTGGGAAGTTTCCTTTTGAAATGTAAAGGGTTTTTTTTTTTTTTTTTTCTCCCGGAACTGTGGTTGAAGCCCTGATCCTCAGTTCTTGGTCACTGCTGAGAGGCGACTGGATGACAGACAGGCTGACTTCATCAGAGGATTAACATTCATATCTGAATGGACTATTAGGATGTGGGGTCTGGTGAGAGGAATGTATTATGGAGATGCTGGCTTTAAAAGGGTCTATTTTATCATCATCTCTCAGCCCCTTCCCCTTCCTTCTCCTCCTGATTGCCAGGTGAGTGGTTTTGCCCTACTCCCTCCTATGCTTCTGTGCCTCATCTCAAGCTCTGAAACATGGACGCCAACTGAACACAGACTCAAGCCCTTAGGCAACAACTACCCTTTTCTTTTTCAAGTTGTCCTTCTCAGGCTTTCTTGTTCCATGACAGAAAGCTGGTGGGAACCCCTCACAGATACCATTCTTCCTCCTCCTCCTCCTCCTCCTCCTCCTCCTCCTCCTCCTCCTCCTCCTCTTCCTCCTCCTCTTGGCTCAGCATTTGACTTTACTAGGGATCCCCTTCTCTGTTCTGGAACTGGGGTCCCTTAAAAATTCACCATGACCAGAAAAAAATTCTAAAAGAGGTTTCTATTAAATATTGGTACCAGATACTCATGATACCAGGACGGCAACCTAGGGTATTCCCAAAATTTGCTAAATAAATATTAGGTAAAGTTGGCTTGTCAGCCCGGGAGAGCAAGCACATCTGTGTTCCAGTTCAATCTATAATCTTTATATCCTCCATCATACTGTAAATCCATGATACAGAGAATGGCGTTCTTATGTCTTATGTCTCAAGACCTTCAGGAAGTTGATTACGTGCCGGATATACTATCTACTTATCTTTCTATCTACTTATATTTCTTCTGAGACAAGATATTAATTGTTTTAGACTCGTTTGCCTCAAAGTCATACTACTCCTGCTCCAGCTTTCTGTGTGCTGGGAAAACATGTCTGTATCGCCACACTCAGCATGAGCCACCTGTAAGACCAGACTCGTCTATTATTCTGGTTTGTGTCTTAAGTATTCCTCCCACGTCCAGGTATTTGTTTATCTGGTCCCTAGCTGGTGACACTAGCTGGGATGGTTGTGGTACCTTTGCAGCATGGTGCTTTACACAGAAGAGTGTGGTGTCCTTCCCCACCAACATAGTTGGTGCAAATGGCCAGAGCCGTGCCGCACCCAATGGCATCCATTGTGTTGTTAACTAGGCTAAGAGCCCGGTACCCCTGCAGCATGGTTCTGCAAGTCTCCTAGGTCACCCGGCTCCGCCCAGCTTACCAGAGGCCCACCTACGACCAGCCCACCTGCGCAACCTGAGAGATGTCACAAGACTTCAGGGTTCCCGCCAAACTCCAGAACGCCTGCGCAGAAGACTGGGGGCGGGGCTTCCCTTCCTTTATCCCCAAATGCTTGTCCACCATTAAAGAGTCGTTCTAAGCAGAAGCAACCATGTAGCCTTGGAGACCTTCTTTCTTCCTCCACTCCCTTAGTTTCATTTCAGCTTCGGGCCAATCCTCCAGGAACCCAGTCCACTGCGGGCAGTGGACCCCAACAGAAGAGGACCTTGAAGGTTGTTCCTAGTTCTGTGGTCTGCACTGTCTACCTTCTGTTCTACACAATCTGAGGAGTGTCTGTCCCGCACTATAGCCACAGCAAACTCAGCCACACCCTCCCAGCCACACCCTCCCGGCCACCAGGGACTAACTGGTGAAAGTGTGAGTGAGCCAAAATCAACCTTTCCTTCCTGAAGTTATTTCTGCCAGGTATTTTGTAACACTGTAACAACGCAACTACAGTGTATTAGTATTGCATTAGTAATTACATTAATATTCTGAATAGGCCAGAAAGGGTAATTAAAAAGACTTGCTCACTCTGCTGGTTTAAAGCTATACATCTGGAAAAACCAACATCATGCTTTCAGATTAGATCAATGACATCTTTTACCACTAACATCTACACTATAATAATTGTTCTCTTAGAATCCATATTAGATAGTAAGGGTTTTGCAAACTCCTTTCACAATACAGATTAACCCAGTGCCTCTTATAAAGCCTTGCTGGTCTTTATACACATGTACAGAATGAATAGCTAACACTTCTTTTTACAGTTTGGACATCGGTCTTTGGATCAACATTCCTTACCTTATCTCAATACACCCCACAGTGTTCCCTTAGTCTAGCAAGAGCCCCATGAAACACCATCCCCTACAGGCTATGGGTCCTGCTCCCACAAGCCTCCACAGTGACTCACCTGCTTAAATCACTCCCCCTTTCATATCTCAGACTCCTCAACTAATGAAAAACCAAGCCTAAATTTTCTCTAGCTCTTTTGCCTCTGGTATCTGTGGTCCTCTTGTCCACTACTCTTAGTCCTGCCAGTTCACTGTAAGACATCTGTCAAATAAGGAGTCTAACCAGTCCAGACAGCAAAATGAGGACCAGCATCAGCACCTCACACAGGAGTGTTAACACTGGCTGCCTGGGGGTGGGGGTTGGGGCTAGAACCCTGGGCTCCAGATCAAGCTGGAACACATACTGAGACTTTACCTCCAAAAGCAGTTTCAGGGAAGGGCCTTACTGACACATTCAAGGGCTGAAAAACTCAAGATGGTGTCTTCAGGAGCTAAGAGAACCAAAATGGTCACACAGAATGGTTTGCTCTATCCATTGCTACTGAACATGGCCTTCATCATGATGGCACTGCCACTGCCATTGGAAGACTTTCTTTCCAAAAGTGGCAAGAGCTCCAGAGAGAGGGGAACCCTCTGGGTCCACATGTTTGTAGATAGGAGCTTCTGGATTAATCCCCATGGTGGTAGCCTGGCTGTAAAGGTGGAAAAAGGAAGATGTGGGCTTGTATAATATCCACAGTGACATTCAGGTCTTTCCCCATGAAGTGGGAAAATCTAGAAAAGAAAGACTGCCGAGAAAAGAGCATGCCCATCCAGAAGAACCCACATGGATTGCATAGTCATAAAGAGGAACAAACATAAAGTTTTGTTTGATTAGCTAATTATTTGATGGCATTTATATTCCTGTTGTTCTTTTAATGTTTTATGGCAAGACCACTTTTTAAATAGCTTACAATGAGGTAAAGAGTACAGAAGGAGAAGGAGAAGGAGAAGGAGAAGAAGGAGGAGGGTGGAGGAGGAGAAGGAGGAGAAGGAAAAATAAACAAAATGCCAGCCACAAACATCAGATCCCTGAGCCTCAGAGCCTGTGTAAGCTGGAGTCTTCCAATATGTGCCAAACAGCAAAGCAGAGACCATGGAGACAAAAACTTTTCCTATTCAAAGCATTTTGTCAAAAGGTTTCATGCAAACTGTATCCAAAAGTCAGAAAGGATGGGGAATTGGGAAACATAGTAAAAGTTTCTTTTACTCTCACATACCAGAAAGTTCACTGAAATGGTTCACTTTCATCATGAACACAGCAGCAACTCCACTTAAGAGACACACAGCATCTTACAGTGTGTGCTTATAGTGGTCCATCCTGGTGAGCAAATGTCTTCCAGAACCAAGAAAAAAACTTAGCTCCATTGTCCTGGGTAAACTCTGGGGACCTTGGGAACAAACTCCATTAATTCTGTCTCCTGATTTGTACTACCAAGCAATGGATCATGGCAAGCCTCTGTCAGTTCCTCTGAGTTTATTTCCTCAGTGGCTTGTGCTGAAGCGGTGGCTCTTTCAGGCAGTTTTCCCAGTAGAAATGGTGTTTGGAATCACCTTGGAGCATAAGCATCATGTAAATGGTTACTGAATGTAAGTCACTTTTAGAAATGTGCAAGAGTTAGGCAAAGTATGTGTATGATAGACTACAGATTCTAGGCTTCTCTCTCTCTCTCTCTCTCTCTCTCTGTGTGTGTGTGTGTGTGTGTGTGTGTGTGTGTGTGTGTGTGTGTGTGTGTCTGGGCAGATAGAGAGCATGATCCACCTAAAGACACTCTGAGCTAAATAAAGTATTTCTGCAGGTGACCTTTTGCTGGCAGCCACTAGTTTATCACCCCTGGCCGGACACTTTCCCTGATGGGAACCTTTCTTGCCTAAAGGTGAGTCACATGATTCATCACAGCCAAGGATTGTACAGAGGCATTCAACATCAAGACTCAGCCTTCTTCTCCTCTTGTGGGGCTAATAAAACAATGGTCCTGCCAAGACTGGTGTTTCCATCTTCCAGATAGAAGGAACTTCCCTATCTCACCCTCAAACCAGATGACTGCCTGGAACCTCAGAACTCTACACATCCAGGACACAAAGACCAGCACTGGATGGCTCGTGCTCTTCAATGGCTTTGATATGTTATCTCCTTGATCTGTCGACCAAGAAGAGAAAGCAAATGCTGAGAGTAGATGAGTAACTTTTTGTGGGAAGATGTGAATGTCCAGCTGGGGCAACCAACTACAGCCCAAAGAAAGGACTTAAGTCTCAACGCATTTTCTAAGGTTGTTTGCAGGAGTAGAGGAGAGGGCTGACATACAAGTATATGGCCGACTTCCTATCAGCTATAGATCACTGAAGGTCCTAGCACAGCATGAGTGACACCTCAGCTGCTTTCTTCCAACTTCCTACCCAACTTTCATGCTGCACTGGAAAGCCACTTCTAGAACCCTTGTGAGGAGGGACTTGGGAATCTGTAACATTCCGAAGTGTCTGGAGCATTTGGTCTGCTTTTCACATTGCATGAAGAACTGTATTAAAGGGTCTAAACATTAGCAAGGTTGAGAGCCACTGCACTGGAATAAAGAAACATTTTTTAATGTGTTGATTATGCTCTGGGACGTTCATAGATGTGCTTGGCATGGGGCAAGCACTCACTCCCTATTAGCAATTGCTGTGATTAATACATCCACACGCTCTCTTTCCTGGACTCAGGAGGATGCAAATGGACTAGGTGGACATTATATTCCCACTACTCAGTTGAAGATGCATCTAGGGCTCAGGGCTGTTAACTGCTGAAGCTAATGAGATCTTTCTCTCTCAGAGGCACACCTGAGATTGCAGCTGGTCTCACTTTCTATACTGTATTAACTGAATTCCTCTTTAGCAAAGCTCTTTGGAATGGAGCACAGAGATATGAGCATATGAAATGGCCTGAGGGAGCTTCTCCCCACAGCCTACCAAAGCAATCAAGCCCCATGCTAAGCTCTGGGGGGCTTCATAGACACATTGCTAAATTCAGTGTTAGCCTGTGTGGTTAGGTACAGTATGCCTCTGCCTGCTCTGTCTTTGTCATTTCTTGAAGACACCTATCAAACTAATTGCAGGCTAAGGGAAGAAATCGCATTACACTTTATAATGGGCTAATTAGGTAAATATGTTAGAAAGTGCTCCCCATAGGGCCATTTCTTGGTTGTGCTGTTGGTAATCAGCACTTGTCTTCTATGTGTCAGAACATCAGAAGCAAAGCTGCTCTCTTTCTCCATTATGTCATACTAATGAAATGAGTTGAGTAGTGCATGGGAAATACCCGGCCCTCATGATTACTGCAGTTCTTGGAAGGGATATATTGTGTCTAGGAATACGAATTAAGTATTGATTGTCTGAGCCTTGCAAGCAGATGTAGAAACATTAGAGAGAACCTTCTGGTCCCCCGTAGAGAGTTTCTTGGCTTCAACAAGCTGTTTGTGGGCCAGCTGATCAGCTCTGGAAGTCCCTGTTGCAGCCTCCTCTGACTGACACTGGATCTTCATGCTCACCTGTGAACAGCAGATGGCAAACAGATTGAGAGTCAAAGTTGATGGCTCAACTTGCCAGAAATGAGGCAAAGCCGTTTATCTTTGGTGTACTTGGAGCTAAAAGCATAAGTCGTCATGAGGTTTAGTCGGTTCCTGCTGAGCTGGAGGATGAAGGTAGAAATGAGGATAAAGAAATCCCTGGGGTTGGCCGTGGATTCTGGATACACTGACACAGTGAGAACCAGCACAGGGCATCTGGCCATGCAGCACAGGGCATCTGGCCATGCAGCACAGGGCATCTGGCCACGCAGCACAGGGCATCTGGCCACGCTCCCTACTATAGTGCTTAGCAACCAGCAGTGTCTGCCTCGTTTTTTTGCACAATGAAATTTATGGGTTATGTGATGTGGGCTGAAGAATCAGGTTTGGAAATAAGCAGGACAGGGGAGTCTCCGGATGTCCAAGGATAGGAAATTGTGGTCACTGCCATGTCAGCAGAGACCTTATCGCCTCTTGTTACAGTATTGGATAGCTAGAGTCCTTCTGGATTCTAAAGGCTCCTACATCCAGGAAAGAGTAATCAGATTTGGGGCTTGGGTCATACACTCACTGCTTGACTAGGACCTTTGGTCTTTTATAGCAGAAAACAAGATTCTGAGCTTTGTCTCTTGTGGTGATTACATGACCAAAGAAAATTATGGTGCTTTTCTGAAAGAGTATGGACATTCAATACCCTGAAGTAAGTTGATTTAGTGGAACGAATTCTCCACCAAAGTGGCTCTGGCCCTCATTAACATATTCTGCAAAGACTGAGCCAGTCTGAGTTCTCCCACACTGTCCATTTCAGTGACCACTAGCCATATGTGGCTATTGAAGCTTAACTGAAGTTAAATGGAAGTTTGAGCCAGACCTGTTACTCTCTAGTACACGACCATGGCGATCTAAAAATTAACTTTTCTTTCTGAAAACATGACAAAGTCCAGAAAGCAAGATGTTGATCAGTTTATCAGTTGCCTTAGCCATACTCCAAGTTCCTACAGTCAATATTTGCAGGCCACCTTTCTGGCTAGTAGGAATACTGACCCCTTTCTTTACTTCAGAGTGTTTGCATACATCCTGATGTTTAGTGGCACATCTGTGATGTGGTTTCTGCTTTGGGCACTAGGGGCTGAATCAGAGTTGTGAGATACAGGCAAGGGCTCCACCCTTGAGGCATAGCTGGGGCCCCAGCCCTTTATCCTTTAGTTTGCCCTCCTACAAAATATTTACAGAAACAAATGCAGAAGAGGTTCGCCAATGCTAGTCTAAAGTGGAAGTCAATTAAGGGAGGGAGTTCTAGCCTCTGTATTTTTTCCTTTTGAGGTATTTTAAACTTGCATGTTTAAATGACCTATTTTGGAATTGTGAGAACTTTCTTCTTTTTTAATTAATTCTTTGAGAAATTTATATAATGTGTTTTGATCATATTCATTTCCCTGTCCCCTAATTTCTTTCAAATTCATTTTATCCAACTTCAGCCCCCCCCCCCCATCTAAACTTAAAACCAATCTGGTTCAACTTCTGTTGCCCAAGCAGTCTTGGGTTTTCCATGATTTTTTTTTTTTTTTTTTAATTTTGAAACAGGGTCTTACCAAATTTTTCAGGCAGGTGTTTGAATTTATGATACTTCTTCCTTAGCCTGTTGAAAATCTGAGATCACAAGCCCATGCATCATATCTGGCTTGCTTTAAAACTTCATCTTATTTGGCATCAACGCCAAGGACATTCACCCTCTATGTATGGGAAGAGACTGGGTAGGAGGTGTAAAAGGAAAAACTACACATTGCCTTTTGTTCACGTTTGCATGTGGTGATAGAGGTATAGAGAGACAGATATAGGATTCACACTACAACATGTACTGCTATCACAGTTATACTAGGGGTGCTTAGCTTTGTACAGAAACTAAAGGAGAAAGAATACAAAAATGCACATGTTTGCTGGACTGCTGAGACAATTGTGCTTTTTCATTATTGCTGTTAAAACTGTTGGGTCTGAGCCGGGCGTGGTGGCGCACGCCTTTAATCCTAGCACTTGGGAGGCAGAGGCAGGTGGATTTCTGAGTTCGAGGCCAGCCTGGTTGAGTTCTGGTCTACAGAGTGAGTTCCAGGACAGCCAGGGCTACATAGAGAAACCCTGTCTCAAAAAAAAAAAAAAAAAACCAAAACAAAAAACCAAAACAAAAAACCAAAACCAAAAACCAAAAACCAAAAAAAAGCCAAAAACAAAAAACAAAAACAAAAACAAATTCAAACACCCCCCCCCCCCCGAACTGTTGGGTCTGAAGTATCTATTTCTCAAAAGCAAAATTGGTTGCTCTGACTTAAATAGGGTACTGAGGTATTTGTAGGTAACAATAATCCTCCATTTCTTTTTAGGATCACAATTTTTTAATTAATTAATTAATTAATTAATTTAATTTAAATAAAAAGCAAGAGGCTTATTTTCTGGCATGTTGGGGTTGACATTCAATTAGTCTCTCAAGGTGTCCCTGGATGGCTATTACAAGCATTTTTTATACTTTTTAGGGGCACAGGTTATATCAGCAAGGTTACAGTTCAAATTTATTGGCTAAGTATATTGACCTTTAAATCTATTGGCTAGCAAGCATGACATGCATTTGAACTCTACGTGGGATTTTCCAGAGGGTCAGGTGACTATCAGTCAGTACATTCTGAGAATTTTTTACTCAAGAATGTTCCTGTGGGTAGAGAATGGAACTTGGCCTAGCCTTGACCCCAGGCAGGAGGGGGAAGTTGTAAGGAGGGTGTAGGACTGGAAAAGCCCTCAGGGTCCCTCATTCCCCCCCCTTTCTATACAAACTCCAATTCTGGAGCTATGCTCAGGAGTCTTGGGTAACTAATATTTTTCAGGTCCTGTCCTCAGGGTCTCATATTGTTGGTGCAGAACCATCAGCTGCACTGCTCCTATTCTCTTACGAAGGCTGAAGCTTATTCAATATGCAGGGTCCAAAGGTTAACAATAGCCGGCGAACAATTAGGGGTCCTAACAAGGTGGATATGAGGGTGATTAGTCAAAGGGAGAAGTTAAACCAAGACTCTAACCAGCCCTGACTTTGTTCTTTCTCTCTTCTGCTTGGCTAGCCTTTCTGTCACCATGGCCATTGAATCTTTATCTAACCCGGGAATGGTCTCCAGTATGTGATATCTGATGTTCCCCATCCCCAGGTAGCACAGAAAAAGTGGTTGTCCCCCCATCCCCCACTGATGAGCTTGCTGCCGGCTTCTCCCATCTCTGTGGCACACATATGTCAGTTTCTCACAGGACACTCCTCAACTTTGGGTGTCTGCACCCTAAGCTCCTCACTCCAAGGCCGCTTCTGGGACACAGTTTAGATTCACAAGTCCCTTCTCCCCATATGTCTCTAGGGTGGGGATATCCCAGGAGTCAAGGCCTGCTGCTAACTTACAGAGATCAAAGACAAGGTCCGGCCACCAGGTATAAGGTGGATGTTCCTCTGTAGTGGACCAGGCTACATCCTCAGTGACTGAGAGTAATTGCCAAGTCACTTTGGTAGGGCTGTGGGGCTTGCTGAAGCTCAGCGCCAGAAGGAAGATACACCATAGCCATCTCATGGTTTCTCTGGTCTTGCAGAAGGGTGGGTGATCTTGAGCTTGAGGGGACTGCTCGGGTGTCTGGCCACTATCCAGTTGGCATTGGTCACAGGTGCTTGTCTGACATGAGTTACGTGAACTCAAGCAGTTATTCCATCCACATTAACAGAGGCCAGTATGGTCAACAACACAGGAATGGCCCTTTCCACTTTGCTTCCAAGTTTTCAGCACAATGTCTCTTAACATATACCCAATTTCCAACTCGGTACTCATGTGGGATTTCTGGGGTACCTTCGTTATACAGGGCAATAAGTTTAGGCCACAGTTCCTGGTGGCTGATCTGGAAAGTTGGCAATTGAGCCACAAGCTCCTGTCAGCCTGAAAAGTCACTCTGGTTGGGGGGGTGTCAAGAGCTGGGGTCAAGGGAGTGTGGGTACCATGCAGGATCTCAAAAGGGGTCAGATTAAAATGGTAGGGGGGAGTTCTAGGCTCAGATCAGGGCCAGGGAAAAGAGCACCATCCAGTCAGCACCAGTCTCCGAGGAAAATTTAGTTAAGGTCTCTTTTAGGGTTCTGTTCATTCTCTCTACCTGCCCTGATCTCTGGGAACAGCACACACAATGGAGCTTCCAATTAGTCCAAACATCTCTGCCAATCCCTGACTTACCTTAGAGACAATTACCTTGAGCATTCTGAACCTCAGGAAATTTTCCTCCAGTATCTTCTTGGCTATCATGGTAACTGTTTCCTGCGTGGTGAGGAAAGCCTTAACCCATCCAGAGAAAGTATCCACAAACACTAGAAGGTATTTGTAACCATATTTTCCTGGCTTAACTTCTGTAAAATTGACCTCCCAATATACTCCAGGCCGTTCTCCCCTAGGTCTTTTGCCCTGTTAACTCTTGGCCACATAAGCTTTCACTTACTGGCATACCTTACACTGTTCTACTATCTCTCTGGCCCAAAACCTAAGGTCCGTTATATGTACTTTAGATCCCTTAACTGCTTGGACAAGTTTTTTTATCCCCTAAATGAGTCCATCTGTGAATTTCACCTAGTAAGTCTTTTGCTTGCTTTCTGGGGAATATAGTTTTTCCTTCTTGTGTGTGCTACTGCCCTTCCTTCTCTAGGTAGTAGTTGGTAGGGTGGCTAGCAATCTGAGTCCTTTCTTCTTCAGTATATTTTAACTGAGGCCATTCCTTAGTCCAGTCCCATTTCTCTTGCAGGCCCATAACTGAGATAGGTTCCTGCAGAGCCACTTCTCGAGCCACTTGATCTGCCTGGCTACTGCCCCAGGCCACCGAGTCTCTTCCCTTCTGATGTCCTGGGCAATGAATAATACTCACAGTTGCTGGCTTCATCAGGCCATCCAAGAGATCCAAAATTTCCTGTTTGTTTTTTTATTTCTTTTCCCTCTGATGTGAGCAGTCCTCTCTCTTGGTATATAATCCTGGGAGCTGTGGCAAAGGCACACTTGCTATCTGTGTAGATGTTAATTTTCTTGCCGGCTCCAAGTTCTATGGCTTTCGTGAGGGCAATTAGCTCCACTTTCTTCATGGAGAAAACTGCTCCTGTCTATAAACCAAGTAACCTTGGCTCCTGCCAAGGGTCAGTTGGGAGTGGTCTTTCCGTTCAAAGTCGAAGTATTCTTGACTTTGGGGTGCCAAGGGCAGACAGAAGAAAGCATCTTTCAAGTCTAAGACCATGTACCAGATTCTGGAAGGTGGCAAAGAACTGAGCAGTGTGTAGTGGTTAGGAACAGTAGGGTGCATGTCAGCCACTCACAGGTTTACCTCTCATAAGTCCTGGACTGGGCAGTAATAGTTAGTGCCTGGCTTCTTAACTGGCAGGAGTGGTGTGTTCCAGGCTGAACAGCACTTATGCAACCCCAAGCTAGAAGAGCCTGAAGATGTGTGGCTTAATTCCTTCTCGAGTCTCTCAAGACATAGAGTGTTGTCTGAGAGACACTGGGGTAGCCTGCAGACATGCCCAGAGACTGGTCTCTTCAAGGATTGTAGATCCTGTCAAGTTGAGAATTAACAAAATCCATCATTATAACAGGGTACAGAGGCTCAGCTCACAGAAGTAGGTCAGTTTGATGTGTAAGTCTGGTAAGCTGACCAAAAGTGGAAGACTGGAAGGTGGGAGACTGCAGGGTTGAGGGAGGGCGAGGGTTTGTGGGGCACAGTCTCTCCTCACCACAATCTGATAGGGCTGCTATGGTATACTATAGACTTTCATAAGGTTGTTGGCTGGTGGGACTGAGTAAGTAGCTGACCCCTCTCCCCAAAGCTGAAACTATACAGTCTGGTTATTATAAAAGGTACTTCCCCAGTAAGGAGAGTTGGGTGTTATAGAACAGGCCTGCCATCCCAGATCAGTGAAGCAGAAGGATTAGAGGACATAGGACATCTTTGGCTATTGAACTACATACAGCATGAGACATTTTCTCAACAACAACAAAAAAACCCCTTGAAGGTTATTTTTAGGTAACACTATTTCTCAATCTCATATTACGGTCACTTCTTATTCCTGGAGCTGTACAAAGTTCTGCCCTCGAGACAGTGAGACATGACACATCGTGGACAAATACTTAATTTGCTCAGTGTTGTTTGTAGCCCTCCTATGTGATAAGCACCTTGGGACACACAAGAGGCAACAGGATGATTCCATCAGTGTCAGTGTGCACATGTGCATTCTTAGTCAAGTCCTGTGTTCCTGGTGTCATGGCACCCTAAGGCA
Source organism: Mus minutoides (assembly GCA_902729485.2). NCBI lineage: Eukaryota > Metazoa > Chordata > Mammalia > Rodentia > Muridae > Mus > Mus minutoides. The sequence goes on from LR749490.1 coordinate 4,773,121, forward strand.
CTGATGTAGCCCTTGTGACATAGTCATATAGCTAGAAAAATACCCAGAAAAAGGCATGTTACTGTATTAGAGGGGTATATGTATGTATATACGTGCATGTATATATACATATGTAAGTGTGTGTGTGTGTGTGTGTGTATCAAAGAACACTGCACTCAGGCCTCAGCCTTTGGATATGGGTCTTCTGAGTCCACGCTGGCACAAATGAAGCTGTTTCTTGGGAAAAACAAACAAACAAACAAACAAACAAAAAACTCTCATGTTCTGTATCCCTGTCTCATATGCCCAAGAGAGCTTAATCTTGGCCCACGTCTTTGTAGCATGCTGGAGGGTGAGGAGGGGATCTGCTATAGGTTATATGCACACAGTATCTACAGGAAGCACAGTCCCCTTCCCCCACTTCAGAGTGGGCAGGCATGATGCTGGAAAAATAATCTAATAGATTCTATTTACAATAAAACGCCAACCTCTCATAATAAATATATGAACATTTGACTGAAACTTGCTTATCTTTTAATTTTAGGTTGTTGCATTTTGTGTGTGTGTGTGTGTGTGTGTGTGTGTGTGTGTGTGTGTATGTGTACTAAAGTATGCAAAGTGTCAGAGAACAGCTTCCCAGAGCTGGTTCCTTCCTTCCTGGGGTTAAAAGGTGGACAGGCTTGGTGGCAAGCACCTTACTCACAGCCACCTTGCCAGCCCTTGTTTATTTATATTATATTTAATTCAATTTTCATTTTAGCAGCAATTTTGCATAAAAAACAAGTCAGTCTTTTGAATCCCTAATTACCAAGTAATTAGTTTTAAGATAAATCAGCTCTGCCAAAATATTTAAGGAATTCCCACTTTCTCAAGGCCTTCTGAAGATACCTTTCTCTCAGAAGGATTGAATCTGGCCAAGCCATCTTTGCGTTTCCTTCTGTGGGCTCCTGGACTCCTCAGCTGCTCCTTTCACTGGCACTGATTGATTTGCATTTCATTTGCATGAGATTGACAGGTTATTGTCTTGTGTGACAATCCACAAGCTGCTGCTTCTGCTTCTCCTTCTCTTCTCCTCCTCCTTCTCCTCCTTCTCCTCCTCCTTTTCCTCTTCTCCTCCTTCTTCTTCTCCTCCTCCTTCTTCCTTTTCTCTTCCTCCTCCCCCCTCCTCCTCCTCTTCCTCTTCTTCTTCTCTTTTTGTCATCTTCTCTTTTCTTTCTCTTCTTGTCTCCTCTTTCTCCTCTTCTTCTTTTTCATAGATATATTTTCTTTGTGTTAATTTTTGTTTCTACATAATGTTTTTACTGATTCTCCAGGAGTTTCACATTATGCACCCTGATTACAGTCTTTTCTCCGTCCTTCCATGTCTGCCCCCATCCCCTGCAATGATTCCTCCCAAAGTAGTGAAAATAAAAATAAGGGGGGAAAAAAGTAATTTACATACTCACTAGAGCATGGTCAAACTTTCAGTGGTCTGCGCCTTAAAAAGAACTTAGTTCTTTGTCCTCCCACACCCCCACCAGAAGCCATCAATTGTGGAGAGCTACTCTTCAACATTTCCACCACACTTTTAAAGGGGTCTCTTCAGTGGTTTCTTGTTTGGGAGTGAAGGTATGTGTGTGTGTGTGTGTGTGTGTGTGTGTGTGTGTGTGTGTGTGTGTTGGGGGGGGGGAGTAAAGGTTGTCCCAGAAGCCTTCCATGTCCCTCTCTCTTAACTGTGCATCTGCAGTTATTGATAACAGCAAAAATAGCCACCTTTCTTTTCACAGCAGGAGCATGGGTCATGGGTCTCTACATGGTTTCTGGTGACAGCACAGACCACAGATACGTCCCCCTGCTCCAGTAGGAGCCTGGACCCAGACAAAGCCCTTAAAAGCTGCCTGGATCCCTGACATTGACATGGCCACAGAAAACAGCACAGACCACGGCCTTTGGTGGTAACTCAGTCCGTGGAATGGACAGCGACACAGGCTCCAGCCCTGCTGCAGTGGGGCCTCAAACCCAGACATGATCCTAGCTGGAAGCTCAGGTGGCAGTGCAGGCCACTCACATCAGTATGGCCTACAGACGAGGCTTCAGGCTGTAACACATACCACGGAAGTCTGAATGGCCCTCAATGGTAACATGGTCCACAGTCATCATTGATTACGTCCATAGTAACAACTGCCGGGTGGGAGTCTCCCTTGCTCAAGCTGCTTGCCAGCTCTGTAGGAAGGAAGCCACAGAGATGCAGCTATTGTGAGTTATCATTTACACTGAGGTGAGCTTCCAATGATGTAGACACCCTCCAGTTACTCATATTCTGGTAAGTAACCCCAATAAACTCTCTGATTCACTAAGCTAGCCTCAGATAAAATAATTTCAATGCCCTGCCATGTGCCCTGTCTGAGGTAAAGAGATATATGTTCCAATCTTTATAGACATTCAACAGCATGTTCACAAGGGACCACTGGAATCAGCACAGACATTTTGATTGAGGGGATGAAGAGATGGCTAAGCAGCTGAGAACACTTGTAGCCTTTTCAGGAGTTTCGAATTCAGCTCCTGGCACCCATGTTGGGTGGCTCCCAACTGCCTGTAACTCTAATTCTAGGTGACCTTTAGCTTCCACGGTTATTTGCACACACACATATAATCAAAAAATAATACAAAAGAAAAAATATTTTGGTCTAGTTTGAGTGGGTAACAGTCAGTTTAGAAACTTGATTGATCAGGTGTGGTGGTGCAGGCCTGTAATGTCTGTGCTCAGGAGCAGAAGCAGGATTGTGAGTTGATAGGTAACCTGGGCGACATGGCAAGATTCTCCAATAAGAAAGGATAGCAGAGCATAAGGGGGAAAGGAGGGAAGAAGAGAGGGAAAGAAAAAATAAAAGAGAAAAAGAGAAGGGAATAGTAAACTAGTTCAGAGGGGGTGGAGGATTTTGAAGATTGTAGCAGAGGGACCAAAATGCTTACTTACAGCATAAATCTAAGCAGCAGCTCATGCATGTCTCACCATCAGTGTGCTGATCTCGGGTACTAAGTCCAGACAGACAGTTGCATATGTATGAGAGTCCATCTCAGGGACCTCATCTCTACGAGGGAGTCTGTATCCATCACACAATGAATTACCTGTCCTTCCCCAACTCTGAGCACCCACCACTCGACTTTCTATGTCTACCAAGCTGGCTGTTCTGTGTACCTTCTAAAAATATAATCACATAACATTTGATGTTTTTGCATCTGACTTACTTTGCTTAGCGTAATGTCTTCAACGTTCATCTAGGCTGTAGCATGTTTCAAAATTTTGTCCTTTTAATCTGTTCAACTATTTTTGTAAAAAAAAAATTGAGGAATGGTCTCACCCAGTAAGACCTCAACTAATGAGGTAGTGGTCAACTTATCCTACTTGTGGGGGTGACAGGCTTGGCTAAGGGTTTTCATGACCAGTGTTGGGATTTGGCAGCCACCTTCTTCTGATCAGAAACCCTTCCTGCACATGGCAATTTGTGTTGTCACTGATGATATAGTGTGTCTCAAATGATATGTGTGAATCCTGATTTCCCAACCCTTGGCAGAATTTGTCTGCATACTTTTGTTGTATGCTTAGAGGCTCAGTCAATTTCTTGAATGTCACAAGGGAGAGAAACCAGAAACACCAGAGGTAGAAAGAAAGAAAGAAAGAAAGAAAGAGGAAGAAAGAGAGAAAGAGAGAGAAAGAAAGAAAGAAAGAAAGAAAGAAAGAAAGAAAGAAAGAAAGAAAGGAGAGGGAGGAAAAGTGGGGGGAGATTTTTAAGTTAAAATTCAAGAAGAGGGCTCAGCAGGTCAAGTGTGTATCATACAAATGTGAAGAGCAGAGTTAGGGTCCCTAGCACCCTCAGAAGAGGTTGGTAGATATGGTAGACACCTGTGAGCCTAATGCTTCAGAGCCAAAGACAGACGACCCACAGAGCTTGATAGATCAGCCAAATAAATGGACTCTTGTGTTTAAGTGAGAAATCTTCCCTCAATTTAGTATGTCGACAACCTTTGAGAAGGGCATCTGCTATCAACCTCTGGTCTTCACACACATGCAAACACATAGGTGAAGAATACATACATGTGCATATAGAAACGCACGTGCATACTACATACACTACTTATAAACATGACATATACACAAACACACATAGTACATCATACTGTATACATTCCACACACATAGTATACACACATATACACACATATTCATACACAGAGTACACACACACACACACACACACACACACACACACACACACACACACAGAGTAGAACTTAGCATAGTGGTACCACCTGACTGTAATCCCTGGTTAAGCCAGAAAGACCTCTAACTGGAAGCCAGCATGGTCTGAAATGAGACCCTGTGTCACAACACACACCTTCCTCCAACAAGATTCTTCAGGGTGAAATCCTTAACTTGATGTTCTCTGAATGAAATGGGATGGCTTTGTTTCTTTTAGTCTTTCTTAAGGCACTGCTCTTACCATCATCTCTTATGCTTCTGCAGAAAAAAAAATGCTGCAGATTATTCTCTTGTGGTGCTGTGGAATGATTCTCAATCCCCATAGCTAATCCCTATCCTCTGGAAGAGTTTGGAGTTTGTGTTGGGGGAGACTGTACCTTGAAAACCTCTCCAGTGATAGTTCTCCTATGTGTACCTCATTGTCAAGAAGAGGGTGTGCTTTGAAATGTTGATGAAACATTTCAACGGTGAATTGCCAAAGCATGTCTCAGAAATGATGCAAAAACAAAACAAAACAAAACAAAATTCTCTACCCCGAGACTAGAAACAGTTGTTCTTCTGTAGGTCAACCCAATGGTTTATGGTTATCACCTACAGAATAATGCATTCAAGTCTCCAATTAATTTCTAATCCACTGGAGATTATAAAAGGCCTGTCAGCCTAGGGAATAAAAATAGCTGAGTGGAGAATCTTTTTTTTTCCCCCCAGAGAAAATTTGTGTTGTTATTTCTACTGTTTGCCAAACAAAGCCCTGGATGTGGGCCAGGACCTGCCAGCAGCAGGATAGCAGCGGCAGCACAGAGTGGGCGCTAGTTCATGCATTTGATCTATTGGCTGAGCTGGAGGATAATTAAAAGGCTTCCTTCAGGTTGTCTGCTGAGTGCTGCTGAGGCATGAGATGGATGGCCATGCTTAGTGGCTGCTGAGATACTGCTCTTCGTCAGAGCCAGGTCTGAGGGCTCAGGCGTCTCTTGGAAAACAGCAATCTTTGTCCTCTGGCATCTTCTGCTGCATCTGTGAGCACTTTTCTAGTCTTTCCATTGAGTCCTTGAAACTTTCCTTGCATTCACTTTCTTGTCCTTCAGAAATCAGATCCTGAAAGAATGATGTTGATGGACATGATGACCAAGGACTTGAGATGAAGGATGGGGCTGAAATGAGAGAAGACCCAAAGAGCACTTTCTAGAGAATTGAATGTCTGTGTGTGTGAAGGAAAAAGCTACAGAAAGGTCTGTAGCTCAGTGGTAAGGCACTTGCCTTGTTTGTGTGAAGTCATGGTTTGAACTCCCTGGAAGGTCCATTACTTTTTGCTTTTTAATCTGAAGTACCTGAAAGGATGGATTCCCACCTATGGAGGAGAAGAAACTTTTTAAAAAAAGCATTGACTTTGTTAGTGTAGATGAACTTTGCATAATTCTTGACATTGTCTCAAGGTTTTTCCTTTTCTAAAGTGCAGAAATTTGATGCTTCAAATAACAGGCAGATTAAGGGAGAAAACAACCATCTTACAAAAGAGTATAAACTCAGTATTGAAACAGGGATCCAGGAAGGGGCAGCAAGTAACCGTTATCCTAGCACTCGAGAGTGGAGATCTCTGTGAGCTCAAGGTCTACATACTGAGTTCTAAGCCAGCCCAGGGATGGCTAGGATCTAGCAGGATCTTGTTTCAAAAATAACAAATGAGTCAAACAGTGGGGTCAATGGGACGACTCCGCAAGTGACGGTGCTTGCTGTGTGTCTTCGAGTTTCTATTGCTGTGATAAAGCACCATGGCCAAGAGCAACTTGGAAGGCAAGATTTCATTTTACCATATAGTTTTAGTCCACTATCCAAGGTAGAACTTCAAAACAAGTATCTGGAGGCAGGAAATGATGCAGAGGCCATGGAGGAGTGCTGATGGCTGGCTCGCTTTCCATGTCTTGCTCAGACAACTTTCTTATACCATCCAGCTTCTGGGTGGCACAGCCCTCCACAAGCTGAGCCTTTTCCCCTCAGCCACCAATCAAGGAAGTGTACTACAGATTGGCCTATAGAAAAATCATATAGAGGTATTTTCTCAATTGACATTTCTTCTTCCCAGATGACCCCAGCTTGTGTGACATAAAAACTAGCCAGCGCACCGTGTAAGCTTGATGAATTGAATTTAATCCCTGGAGGCCACATGGTGGGAGGAGAGAACAAAATGTAGAAATGTGTTCTCTCTGACTTCCACATGCATGCTACAGGATGGTACTCTTGCATACATGTGCACACACACACACACACACACACATACACACAGAGTTACATTTTAAAATAGTGGACAGAATGAATACCTTTAGCATTTTCAGAGAGTCAAATTCTAACAAAGATTTTCAGAAACACATTCATTATATCAAGGTGAGCCATGCATAGTGAAGATGAAACCCTGTGACATATGGTGGAAGCTGGAGCCCTTGATGCTTCATTGCCCAGGGAACTTGTAGGGTAGACGTATGATGCTCTTCTACTCTGGAATGATCCACTGGTGTGCCTATGATGATGTTGTACAGAAGTCTCAGGTAATTTTCACACTGGGAAAAGAACATTCTCAGGGGCTGGGGATAGAAAGGCATACATGTTCCAGATTGTCAGAAGTGGGCCACTGGACACTCCTTAGAAATGTGGGATCTATAGATGGGCATTTGTTTTGTTTTGTTTTGTTTTGTTTTTTGAGACAGGGTTTCTCTGTGTAGCCCTGGCTGTCCTGGAACTCACTCTGTAGACTAGGCTGGCCTTGAACTCAGAAATTCAAGTGCCTCTGCCTCCCAAGTGCTGGGATTAAAGGCGTGCGCCACCACTGCCTGGCCGGGCATGTTTGTAATTAACTATGGAGTGTCGTATTTCTAGTTAATAACCACTGTCTAACATGAAAGCATAGCAATCATACCACATACGAAGATGGACAAGTGAGTCAATCTCACAACAGGGACAGAACCTCGGCATTTCATTCCACGCTTGGCCATAGCCCTGCGCTGTCCTTAGAATGGGCTCCCAACTGCACTGTCTTATTTGTCCCACTCAGCTGTGGCCACTGTGTATTCTTCTCTGGTAGTCTCCTTAGTTGTACTGGCTGGTGGCACTCTGGACAGCAAGCAATACAAGATGGAACTGTCACTTTAATGTAGGGGTGATCAGGGCAGCACTGTGGGACTGCTCACCAGGAGCCTCCAAGGAAACTGGGCGCGTCTCCTGGATTCTGTTCTACTCAGAGCAGGCTGCATTCTGCCCTTAAACTTCTGCTTCATGTTACAAGATGATGGCTTCACTTCTGGCAGCAGCATGCTCACCCTAAACATGAAAGAAGAGGAGACAAGACAGTAGCCAGATTGTTTTCCAAGAAAAAGAAAACTTCTGCCAGAAACCCAAAGCTCACTTCCTCTTGCTAAGAATGGGAAAGGGTTGCTTCTAGCCATCACACTGATACGTCTGGCAAAGCAGGGTTCTATAAAAGGCAAGTACAGGACAGATGGAGGCACAGGGTAGGTACCTACTACATTGGTTACACCAACTTTCCTTTTGGCATATCAGTGGCCATGGGGTCCATGTTTTCTACTTTGGTCTTTGTTGGACACTCAAACCCACCCCTGTTGATATAAAACAAGTAACGACTTTACTGCTAGTCAATTCCACTGGCAGTAGCCTTGTGAGGCAGGGAATTGAGCTCCTTTGATCTCAGGTTCTTCTGCTAACAGCCAGGCTTTCCCCTTGATATGAAACCACTGTGCTCATGCCAAAGAGTGCCTTGCAGCTCATTAAGGGCTCTTTCAGCTGCCAAGACTCTTCATCAAAGTATCCTTGACAAATTTTAATTTTAGTAAAAGTAATTGGCCTAATATGAATCAGACTGACGGCCAGCTTTCAGGACAGCTTCTAATAGTCCATAATATCCATGCTACCCTGGGGACTGAAGATGACATCGCCAAAGATAATTATTACAGGATGTAGGTGCTAATAGTGGGGGCTAATTAAAGGTCTTATTTCATGTGTATTTCCTGCTTAAAGGAAGGAGACAGGGAGCTCCGTAGGGACTATATAGGCTTCTCGGAAAGGTGACTTCCCAGAGCAATTTAGGATGACTTCAGAATTTTCATTTAACTCAGAACAGGGGTAAGCCCATGAACCAAAGATCGGTAGATAGAAACATCAGCATGAGAGAAACTGGTAGCTGAATTATGAGGGGAAAATCTAAAATGAAAAATAGCATAGCTTTGGAGCAAGATTTCAGAATACATTCAGACCCCAGCCTTTACACTAGTTTGAGACCTAAGTTAACCCTTTGCAGACAGTTAGCTCCCTAATCTGTAAATGGGAAGCAGCAATAGGTGCCTTTATAGTAAGACAGAATTTGCATAGCAAATGCAAAGCTCATAAAGAGCTTGGCAAACAAAAATGAACCTGTTCAGATGATCGCTTCCCAAATTTGTTGCTATACAGCCAGTGACTAGGACGATAGAGTCGCCCACCCACTGCCGCCTCTCATCTCTGGTATCCACTATGCATAAATTAAATACATAGGAGATTTTATTTATAACTGGGAGACTAGAAGATGTCTTGGAACAGTTAGACAGGAGTAGATTAAGGAGAGAATCTTCTAAGACCAGCCCCAGTCTGGCTTAGCTGGGTAGCCCATGGCTATGAGGTATGGCTCAGAAGGTACTGATGTTTTTAAAAGCTGAGTTTCCAACTCACATTCCTGGAGTTCATCTGTTATGAACAGCAGCATGGGCTGGAGGCAAGATTCCTTCATCTAATATAACCCTCATCATGTCTGGGGGTTTTGAGACATATATTTTTCATAGCCACCAGTAAGGGCTCCTGGCCACAAGCAGGTAAAAAAATGCAGCCAATTGAGATGTAGCTGGACCTGGGTTTGTGACTATGACAAGTATCTAGGGATGATATTGAGATGCCAATATTCCTGGAAGTATCATCTTCTTTCAAACAAGTATTCCACTTAATTATAACCAGGTTGTTTAGTCTTATCTATAGGGCAATACAGCTAGCTGGCATTGAGACCATACTTCTATTGGGCTTCACATTAACCACAGTGTGATTAAATATCAGAATTTCTGAGAACATTTATACCTTCAAATGAGAGCTGTATCTGTAAATTACTCACTCAGCTTCAAGCACACAGTTCAATACATGCCATCCTCAGAATCACATTTCAAGTTTTAGTGACGATATTATGCTTTGAAAGTGAAATGCCACACCGGCCCATGTGTTATTCACTGGAATTTCAGTTGAGGGCTCTGTTGGGAAGGTTGTAGGACCTTTAGGAGGTGGAATCAGTTGGAGGAAGTAGCTCACAGGGAGAAGGATCCTTGGGGATGTTTAGTCCTCTCTCATGTGTTGCTGATGCAATGATTCTGCTTAAGCGCATAGGCCAAGCCACTGTAGGTTGTCCCCTCTGAAACCATGAGCACAGTAAATGTTTACATTGAACTTCTCTATTTCAAGTACTTACGGTCATAGTGATGTAAAAAAAACCAGACACAAACAAACAAACAAACCAATTAGAACAAAGTGAGGAATATTAGAAAGTCAGGCAAACATTTCCTTATTTATGTGTTCATTAAGCAAGAATTTACTGCCTGTCTTCCTTGAAGGGGTGTGTGTGCATATACTTGTACACACACACACACACACACACACACACACACACACGAAGGAGCAGGCAATGTTTGGAAACTACACACCCTCAAGATACAGATCCCAGTGAGAAAACTCGGATGTCCACCATTAAATCAAACCATCATTAACTGGAAAGACAGAGTCTGCTGGAACTATGGCAGAGGGACACTCAAGCATGGAGGGGACACAGGAAACGGTCTGCTGTGGCTCTGGGAGGAAGAAGTGAGGTGGGGTCATGGACATACCTACTTCTGAACCTCTTTTGACAGCAAGAATATGCAGACTAGTTTCAGAGGGCTGAAAATCATCTTTGATTATCATTTTGTTATTAGGGAGGGAGAGGAAAAGGGACCACTGAGGGAGTAGCAGACTGAGGTTTAACCTCCTAACCTATCCCAGGGAAGAAAAGAGAGGAATTTATATAGCCAGAGTAGAGGGTGTCGGTTGGCATGCAGTGGGGGAATACAGAAGGCTCATGACAAGGCATGCCCATTCACCTTTTCAAAGCATTTGGCCCTAATCCTCTAACTTGTTGGCCCCCAAACCTGTGGTTGTATGCACCATAGCATAGGGGATAAATGGATTTTTCCATGTCTTCCTCTTTAAAATATATTTGTGGTCATGTGTCTGTGTGAGTGTAAGCTCTCTCTCTCTCTCTCTCTCTCTCTCTCTCTCTCTCTGTGTGTGTGTGCCCATGGAAACCAGAGGTGTTGAATCTCTTGGAGCTGGAGTTATAGGCAGTTTGTGAGCCTCTACTGTGGGTGTTAGGAACTGACCTCGAGTTCCTTAGAAGTGCTAACCACTGAGACATCTCTCTAGCTTCCTTTCTGCTTCTTTGAGGAAAACATTTTAAATGTCTTTGTTGTGCATTTGTCTTTAATCTCTCTTTTTTTGTTGTTTTTGATATTTTTGAGACTCTGTAGCCCAGGATGTCTCTGAAGTCATGACTACCCTACTACCTCAGCTTCTCATTTGTTGGTTTTACAACAGGAGAGTGGGTATGCCTGGCTCTTCAATATCTTGAAATGACCTTCTCCATGTTCTGAAAAGTCAGTGGGTGGAGAGTAGGAGTGTTCAACCATTATAGAAAATGCTAGAATCTGCCTGTCCTAGTGTCTCCTGCTTGCTCTAGATTCACACTTTATGAGGTGCTCCGGGCACAGACAGAAGGTTAGGAAGTCCAGACTCACCTCTGCACAAGGAGTCAATAAATCACACACCTGTCTCCTCTCCACCAAGATTTTCTTTCAAATGAAGTACATGACTGATATCCAAAGGGGACCCTATCAATGCAGAATGACTTAGTGGCAGACCCTGGCAAATCTATCAGCCAAGGACTGTCAGCCCTGCAGTGGCCCTGTAGCCAAAAACACACACCAAGCCACACAGAGCAATAACTACTTTCCATTTGCATTCCTCTCCCTCCATCTCCTTCACTTGGACCAAAGCTGGCATCATAAGGCCAGTTACAAAGCAATGATTTGGTTCATGAATTTTTAATTTCTTCCTCAATCTTAACTTGGAACTGTCAGGGACATAGCCCCTCCTTCTAGGGCTTTATTTTTTTTCTATAACAGTTTCTCTACCCAAGACTCAGAGGCCTCTTCTTGGGAGAGAATCATTCATGCCTACCCCAGGACTGAGAGACAACCAGGGAGATATCCTTTTGGCCTCCCATGTGGTGAGGTCAGGGACAAAAAGGCAAGCTCAGAAGTGGTGCTGCGGCTCTCCTTGTGAAGCCAAAACAGAGCTAGGAGAACGTCTTCCCAAATAGCCACAGATGGTCTCTTTTATGGAGCATGCCCAGAGACTCCCCTTGTGATAATTGTGCTCCTGCCCTAGCTGCTAAAGACCATTTACCCACCATTAGTGAGCAACTACTCTGCTTCAGTGACCTCTTCCCAGGGCTATTACTGTAGCTGTGGCACCTCTGAGCCTGCTTACACTCTTTCTCATGGAGAAGCTCCAATTTCCATTCGCAGTGATTTATTCTGGAAAAATATTTTACTTCTGATTAAAGTGTAGTAATTTTTAAGTCTCTGTATGTTGAGGGATGAGGGAAAATGAATGAATTAGGCAGATTGGGTAGCAAATACAATCATAGGATGGGCATGCCTTGAAATTCTTTAAAGCCTAAGATATTAATCCTCATTTAGCTCTTCCTATGAGTTGAAACTTAACTATACCTTTCCTGACCACATGTATAAAAGGTAAAGCCTTTTCTTACCTAGACCCCATCAGGCATTAACTTTACAGAAGGGACTTTCAATCCCTTGAGGGCTTTCTCGGGAGATCAGGATTCACTTATTTTCTTTCATGTGTTTTGTTTCTGAGAGTTGAGATAGGCTCTCACTATGGCACTCAGAGTCGTCTTTCATACATCTGGGAATAATACTCTACCTGCCTCAACTGGTACTGTAGCCACACATCAGTGTGCCCTGCCCACAGTTTGCTCTTCACTTTGGAAAACCTGGTGAGAGAGAAATCATCTCTTGAACAACTCACAGTGGCATGCCAACTGGACTGGCATGTGATAACCGCCCAGCCTCTGGGGAGTCTCTTCTTCCCGGAGTCTGTCTTATAACGTGCAAAGGGATCCAGTTGGCTGACGTGTCATTGTACACAGGCTCACCTTTCATCCCTGCCTCCTGCCCTCAATTTTCAACTCATCTACCTATGTTTTCTGGAATTAACTTCTGAAGAATTTTTTAAGTTCGTAAATGCTTATTTCAGGATCTGTATCTTCAAGAACCATGGAAATAAATTCTATCAGGAGTCAGAGTTCAGAAAATTATATCAAAGTAGGGTCTAAAAACATCTTGTGAAATTTATACTAGGGTGTAGGAGAGACATTTGGCAATAAGGATAGATTCTTAACAACTTATCAGATTCAATCATTAAAGTGTCAAAGGAAGATGATTCATTTCAGGAATTCCATATGTCTTGACAGCCTACACTGACACCCTGGATCAGATCAGCCATCTGCTTAAGTTTAGTCACTGCTACTGCCTCTCATAACCTGCTTATCAAGACACTATTTGCACTGTCTTCTGTAGTTCGTGTAGACCAAGAGAAGTGAGGGATAGAGGCCTCATCTCCCAGAATTTACTGAGAGAAGACAAACTAGCAGCCTAAAGAAGTGACCAAGAAGACATACTTACATTGTCCCTCTCAAGTTAATTACCCATACTAGGTTAGAAGCTTCTCTGTGACAAACAAGTACAGATCATCTTTAATTCTTACCCAATTCACATCTTCAGCCCTAGTGTTCCTCAACGGCAATTTTGAATGTCCTGGAGGTTAGAGATGATATCTTGTCATTAGGCTCATAAAGTAACAAAATATTTGTTTATTTTCTTCTAGGGGACAATGACTGTGGTTAATACACTTATGACTTTCTTTGACTTAAATGTAGGTAGCATGTTATTAAATTTCATCATCACATATTGATCCAGAGATGGGCACTTGGCTTCTTCCAATTTTCATTATGTATGTGGGAAGACTTGGCTAAAAGATAAAAATGTAAAACACAGTACTAGATGCGTGCAAATCCCTGCCCAGCTTTAGTTGCTACACCTTTGCCGACACTGACATAGTATGATGGTTATTTTTTTTTTATTAATAATTTGACATGAACTACAGTCACTGAAGAATTACCCCATCAGATTTGTTTGTGGACAAGTGTGTGTGGCATTTTCTTGTTGCTAAGTAATGCCTGGAGCCTATCCCTCTGTGGGCAGTGCCATCCCTGGGGAGGTAGTTCTGGGTTGTATGAGAAAACTGGATGTGCATTAGCCAGATGGAGAAAGTCTGTAGGCACTGTTCTTTTTTTTTTTTTTTTTTTTTTTTTGTCGAGACAGGATTTCTCTGTATAGCCCTGGCTGTCCTGGAATTCACTTTGTAGACCAGGCTGGCCTCAAACTCAGAAATACGCCTATCTCTGCCTCCCGAGTGCTGGGGATTAAAGGCATGTGCCACCACGCCCAGCTTGGCACTGTTCTTTTCTGGTTTGTGCTCCAAGCTCAAGATGAAACAGTTCTTTCTCAATGTTCTAGATTGCTTTGTGACAAAACTATGATTCGGTGACAAAAACCATGACCAAAAAGCAATGTGGGAGAAAAGGGTTTTTATCATCTTACAGTTTACAGTCCATGATCAAGGGACACTAAAGCAGGAACCTAGAGACAGGAATTGAAGACACAACCATGGAGGAACACTGCCCACTGACTCAGCCCTGGAGTCTTGCTCAGATAGCTTTTCTTTATAGTCTAGGCCCATTTGCTTAGGGATGGCACTGACTGAAGTATGCTGGGCCCTCCCTCAACAATCAGCTATCGAGAGAATCCAGACATGCATCCCCACTGACATGGTCATGGGCCAATCTTTAGCAGACATTTTCTCAATTGAGGTTCTGTCTTTCTAAGTGTGTCAAGGTGACAATCAAAGCTAACAATGACACCTTTTGAAATTGCATTTGGTCAGGTATTTACTATAGCAACAGATACTAAGGTCAAATCTTTGACCTCTGGGTGAGGATACAGTGTAATATGATACTTGAAAAGTTACATTGTTTTAATTTTGTTCTTAAAAGTGAGTTCACTTGCTGTTATTTGATTTGATTGACTATTCTATTTCTTTTTCTCTTCTGCCAGTGTATTTTCTTTGTTTTGTAAAAACTCCATGTGCTTACTGGGTTGCAAACACATTTGTTTAATTTTCAAATATGCAACATTTGACAATATATCAATTTAATAGTTATTTGATATTTGTATTACTTTTAGATTTTTTTTTAAACTTTTAGATTTTTCTAAAAGATGTATTTTTAGGTTTCTTTGTTTAAATGTTTGTTTGTTTGTTTGAAACAGGGTTTCTCTGTGTATCCTTGGCTGTCCTGGAACTCACTCTGTAGATCAGGCTGGCCTTGAACTTAGAGCTCCACCTGCTTCACCCGGCTAAAATACATTTTATTTATGTGTGTGACTGAGTACATGAGCACACATACACATATGTGTTGCACAAGGAGGCCGTCAGGCAGTGTGTGATCTTTCACAGGTGCTTGCAGACATCTGGATTCCTATAGACATCTGAATTCTTGTCCTTAGAATTGTTGAATAAACACTCATTGTTAACCTCTGAGTTACCTCCAGCTTCCATTTTTAGTGCTTGTTTGTTTGTTTCTGTTTTTGTGTGGAAACACTATACTTGCTCACCATAATGAGTAAAATAACTACATCTCCACAAATGCTTAAGGGATCCCTATTCTCCACCCCCTTGCCAATACTTATTTTCAGGGCTTTCCAACAGGTACGATGTAGTGTCTCATAGTTTTAAATTCCATTTCCCTATTGATTGGTGAAGTTGAACCCCCACCCCCAAATAATTGTTAGTCGTTCTTCCTTGGAGAAATATCTTTTCAGTTTCTGTGATCTGTGATGGTAAACTCGGGTAACTTAACAGGAATAGAATTATTGAGTAAGCAAACCTCTAAGGCTTGCCGGTGATGATTTCGATTATCATAACTGAGGTGGAAAGACCAACTCTAGCTGTAGTCAGTATTAGTCCAAGGGTGGGGACTCCATATTGAGCAAAAATAAGAAAGAGAGCCAAACATCAATATTCACCTTTTCCTTACTGCACACATTGTGACAAGCTGTCTAACGCTTTTGTTGTCCTGCCTAATGGACTGTAAACCCAAATAAACCATTCCTTTCTCAAATTGCTTTTTGTCAGGTAATAACACTGAGGAAGAGTACTAGTGCAAACACCTGGTATGAGGAGTGGGGTTTTTACTGTCATACACCTGATCGCTTTGCTCCTAGGCCTTTAGAACTGGTTCTCAGGAAGAATGTGGAAGGGTTTGGAATTCCAAGCTAGAAAAGCCCTAGAATGTTACAAACCACACCAAGTCTGACTGGATGTCAGAAGACCAAAATGCAGAGAGGGATGTAGATTGTAGAGTCTAGTTTGTGAAGTTTCAGAGGGTAATATGGACTCTTGGGAACTGAGCTGGAATTCATTCATGTTATAGTCTGGCAAATAATCTGGTTTAATTCCTTCCATGCCCACACTCTTGAAGAAGATAAATTAAAAACTAATGGACTGATTTGTTTCATGGAGGAAATCTCAAGTCAGCTTGGCTAACGTCCAGGCTGATGATACTACTCTTATTAGGTCTTCGGTGAAAGGAATCTATAGACCAAATAAAAAGATGTGAAAAATGTGTTCTTTGGAGAAGGAAGGAGATTAAAAAAAATTTAATTTCTCTCTCTGTCTCTCTCTCTGTCTCTGTCTCTCTGTCTCTGTCTCTCTCTGTCTCTCTCTCTGTCTCTCTCTCTGTCTCTGTCTCTCTCTCTCTCTCTGTATGTATGTGTATATATATGTGTGTGTGTGTGTGTGTGTGTGTGTGTGTGTGTGTGTGTGTGTGTGCAGGTGTCTACAGAAGCCTACTACTGCCTTCAGTGGGTGCTGGGAACCAAACTTAGATCCCCTTAGCCTTGGGACCACTTATCTAGCCCAAGTATGGAATTTAAAGTTGTAGACAAAGCTGATGCGGAGAAAAGCCATATTTTGTTAAAGAGATTACTAAGGAGAAACCACCTGTTCTGATGTGGGACACTAGACAACATGTCCTGAGGGCAGGATCCAACATACTGAGGGCTCCTTTTTAAAACAAAACAAAACAAAACAAAACAAAACAAAACAAAACAAAACAAAACAAAACAAAACAAAACACTGTACAGGTTCATTGGAAAAGAGAGAGCTTGGACTGAAAATGTTTCTGAAGGGGTTCCCTGCTGGAAAACAAATGCCTGGATATGGATTTCTTCAAGGTCATCCTGGAAGGAACACAAAAGCCTCAGAATATAAATGGGTCACACAGACAGTAGAACTTGATGTTTATGTCCATGTACTCCTGGTTTTCCAGGCGTGATATGTAAAAGAGTAGAGGGTTATCAAGAGTTATTCCAAAGATCCAAATGTCACTGAAGCATTGTGCAGCAAGTCTTTATTTCCTGTAAGGGGGCACCAGGAAGCCTTGCACGGTGTGATGGCTTAAGCTTCACTAGAGACCCTAGGATGTTGGTCATGCCAAAACAAAGAGATGTCTACTGGGGAAAATTGTATGCATAGAGTGGATCTGGCCTAAGAGAAAGGCTACATATACTTCAGGTAGATAGCAAGTGCTGCCCAAACCCTTGACTCCAGATGATTCCACTGCAAGCCCCAGATGTCTATCACAGAGCTTCAGAATTTGGCTTTTGTTCAGATACATTTTCTCTTGCTTTAGTAGTTTTTCCTTCTCCTCTTGTCTTGTCGTCTTGTCCTTTGTGGTATAGCATGTTTCTTAGCATAATGGGGGAAGAAGTCAGAAAGGCAAATGATTGTGAGAGAGGAGGAGAACACAGAAGAGCTCAAGGTTCCTCTGATTATCCATTCTCACTGTCAAAATAACCGTGCAATTACCACATGAACATTAATCCACCAATGAGGATGTCTTGTTAGGCCCCGCCTCCCATCCAATCAAAGAAAACACATGGTAAGACGAATGGCTCTAGCTGCATATGTAGCTGAGGATGACCTAGTTGGTCATCAATGGGAGGAGAGGCCCTTGGTCCTGTGAAGGTTCTATGGCCCAGTATAGGGGAATGCCAGGACCAGGAATGGGAGTGGGTGGGTTGGTGAGCAGGGGGAGGCAGGAGGAGATAGGGGAATTTTGGAGGGGAAACTAGGAAAGGGGATAACATTTGAAATGTAAATAAAGAAAATATCTAATATAAAAAAGAACAAAACAAAACAAACAAACAAAAACAGTTGCCTGGAGGATTGAGTTTCCACCATACAAACTTCAAACAGAAGGTTCATGGATCAAGCCCCATGAAAACCCACTCATCGGCAGTTTCTTCTTTCTGCTGAACATAGTTCTGCCACACCTTGAGATTGGAAACCTAAGGGCAGAATTATTTACAGTAATGAACACTCATTCCATTTCCATGGACAGCAAGGTGATCTCTCAAGGTCTGGGGTCCCTTGACGTC